>OY757921.1:6354865-6404865 GCA_963585895.1 Sepioteuthis lessoniana | reverse complement strand
TGAGGTACTCTTTAAAAAAATGATGACAGTGATACCAACAGAAGTTGGAGCCATTGAAATGGAAAAGAGGTTGGAGCCATTGAAAGAACCTGGAAAATAAATTTTAGGCGCAGGAGATAAGAGGAAAAATCGAAACCATATAGACCACGGCACTGTTAAAATCAGCAAGAACATTTTAAAGTCCTAGCATCGTGACCTGAGGGGACTTGCTGTCATTCCGACTTCAATGAAAAATAAACCAGTAAAAACTTGTCTGAAAAACTCGCTAAGAGTACAATGATAAAAGAAAAGCACAGCTTATGTTTTACATAAATATGTTTGTAAGAAGAACCTTATACGAATCGAACTTTCTACATAGAATTTATTAGTGGCAAAGGCAAGCTCGTTAACCATTATACGATGATAGATCCTCTGTTTAGTAAGAAAATTGATATGTATAAGCATTCTGAAGTATATTAGTTGACAGACATAGATTACTATACTGACTTAAGTCGGGAAAACATATGCGACATATAGAGACTAAAGTTTCGCATAATACGTGAAATAACTGTATTTTCCCATGTCTTCACGTTGCCTGTTCCATCGACATTGAATCTATCGGTTGGGTAAAATTATTCAGTTACCGGATATCCGGCAAAGAGCTTCAGTTAATGATTGACAACCAGCAATGGAAAAAAAATGTGAAAGAAAAATGGCGGAAAAGTGATAGAGACAAAAAATGAAAAGAAAGCAGAGAAAAAAAAGTAAGTAAAAAGAAGAAAAAAAAAAAAGAAAAGAAAAGAATATTATGGCCGGTATTTTGTTCGTGAGTGGTCGTCATTTCGCCTGACGAAACATTATCCGGATGCAAATCCAATGTTGTTGTTTTTTTTTTATACAAACCTTGTTTTATCAGATGAGTGAAGCGTCGACCGTAATCTTCAAATTACTTATTTTCCTCCGGGAGAGTTTTTTGTATTTCTTTGTTTCCCGCCCCCCATATTCCGCCTCTCTCTCTCTCTCCATCCCTCTCTCTCACTCACTCATTCACTACTTCTCTCTCTCTTATATATATATATATATATATATATATATATATATATATATATATATCTTATGCTACAACACTATTTCCTTTTTGCTCCTCCTTTTATCTATGCCCCTGGCTTTTGCTTTTCAATTCGCTGGTTACTATTAAGTATATGCAAAAATTTCCAGCGGGAAACCAGTCTTTTCAAATGTGTGTTCAATCTCCAATTTTTAAAAATGAAGGGGCTGAACATTTTCTCTCAATTCTTGACAAAGAAAAAATGTCGACACCTAATCGAAACACCTTTATGATTTAATTTCAAACTGTCTCCAGATATTCACCTCCCTGTCAACACATTCTTGAAATCTTTGACAAAGGATAAAAAAAAGTTCATATTTCTATGGAAGTATTTTTATTGGAAAAGCAGAACTGATATTACGGAAACCACAAGGGGAAGTATTAGATTATCTATTGACAGGGATGGTGAACAGGTAGTGATTTTAAAATGTTAAAATTATAAAAGAACTCTTAAAGAAATATTTGATATTTTTCAACATCTAGAATAATTATTCAAGTCATCTTTACACAAAATTATTTTTTTTGTCTAAAGGTAAACAAGCAATATGGTGAATCCTCTAGAAATTTTTTATTTGAACAATAAACGTAAAATTATCTCAAAGAATAGAGCAATTTCCAGTTAAACTAGCAAGCAAATAAACATTTTTGCGAATCTGCATAATAACAATAAATGCGCTTGTTGTTAACATTGATACGAGAATCAATAACATTATCAATTTTCCATAAAATGAAGACTTGCGAATTTACTAATCGTTAACAGCCCAATCAGCTGAGGCTCTGTGGAGGGGTAAAAAAATCCTGGATATGACACTAATAGGAGCATAGGCGACTTAACGAATGGGAAGTAAACCTTCATTGCCATTGCTCCCAGGGCCTCTTTGAGCTAGAAGTTAGCATCTAATAGGGTCCTATCTATGTATTTAGTAGACCCACCTATGTGTGCAAACAAAGGACCAATGTTAAATTGTGACAGTTATATAGCGATTCTTGAAACCATTTAACTGTGTGCAAAAAAGAGCTATGGTTCGTATAAGAAAATTATTTAGAAACGTGTTCACAGATCATATATATATTTAATCTATATGTATAAAGCAGATTTAGCATTGAATATCATATACTGGCAGATATGCAATAAAACACAGCCAAACAAAATCATAAATATCCACTATTTATGTATAAGATGATTTGGCATTAAATAACCTAAAATGGTTGATATGTCATAAAACCAAACCAAACCAAACTTAAACGTCATCTCGAGCTTTACAAAAGTCGTCATTATCCGTCTGTATCTTTTTACTTTATTTAGGGCTCAAATAGACCTGTTTGACATTCTAACAGTGTTATTGTAAGAAATAGAACTCTTTTATCATTTATTGCCCAGTAGAATACACCGACTGCTTCGCGGCAGAGGAGTAAGGCACTCTCCAACGAGTGTCTTTGATATGACACAAAACATTCTGATGGTGAGGTTCCAGTGATGCTGGGGCTTTGTGGAATGCTGAGCACCCCTTCATTGCCATTGCTTCAAGGTCCACTCTGGTCTGGAATAGGAGTAACTGATAGGGCCTTATCTATGAGTTAAATAGAACTGCATACTTATGCTAAACTGAATTGTCTGAATTAGAATTGTTTGACTAAATTTAATAGCTTGAATAGAAATGTTTCTGATAATTAAACTGTACTTAAATTTAAACAGCGTGCTTATGCTAAACTGAATTGTTTGAAATGGAACTGTTTTGACATTGAAACTGTACTTACACTAAATTGAATTGTTTGATATAGAACTATTTTGACATTTAACTGTGAGTAAACAAAATCTGTATTTATACTAAACTGAATTACCTGAATTAGAACTGTTTTGACAATTAAACTGTGTACTCATGCTGAACTGAATTGTTTGAAATAGAGCTGACTATTTAATAAAAATGGATTTGGCGTTAAATAACCCACAAAGGTTGATATGCCATAAAAACCAACTAACCAACCAACCAACCTTTACCATTTAACTGTGTGTAAACAAATAACTGATATCTAATTGAACTGTTTTTGATATGTAACAATACTTGGAACCATTTGACTGTGTGCAAATGAATGGATAGTGTTGAATATAATAATTAGTGTTAAGTTAGGGTTACATGTAACCACTTCCCTGTCAGCAAAGAAATGATTAATATCTTGATAGAATTTTTAGAGTTAGATAGAAATAGTTAAATTCATTGTGTAAAACAATTGCAGTAAAAATATTCTAATAAATTAGTTGTAACTCATTTAAAAATGAAATTAGCTAAAAAATCTTCACCTACTGATCATATATGTATATCCATTTAAATGTGTAAAACAATAGCAGTAATAACATTCTAATAAATTAGTTGTAACTCATTTAAAAATAAAATTAGCTAAAAAAATCTTTACCTACTGATCATATATGTATATCCATTTAAATGGGTGCAAACAAGTAACTGTTGTTAGATTGTTACCTCGCAATATTTGAAATCTTTCAAATTTGTGCAAAAAATAAGCTCAGGTTCGTTTAAAAATACTATAAAACATTTGTTTTCAAATCATATACTTAATGTATATGTATAAACAGGATTGTGCATTAAATAACCTACAATGGTTGATATGCCATAAAACCCAACGAAACCAAATCATATATACGTAATACATATGTATTAAGAGTATTTGATATTAAATTACCTTACAAGGGTTGATATGCCATAGAAACCAGCCAAACAAAATCATATATATTCTAATATATATGTATAAAGATTATTTAGCATTAAATTACCTATAATGATTGATATGCCATAAAACCCAAACAAATCAAATCATATGTATTTGATAAATATGTATAAAGAGGATTCGGCATTAAATAACCCACAATTGTTGATATGCCATAAAAACCAACAAAACCAACAAAACCAAATCATATATATATATATATATATATATATATATATATATATATATATATATAAGAGGATCAGGCATTAGATAACTTACAATGGTTGACATGCCATAAAACCGAACAAAACCAAACCATATCACATCAGTATCTTGGATAGTAACAGAAGCAGCGCCAGTTTAATTTAACATTGTTAGTATGCATATTACAGCCAGCAAAAATGGGACATGAGAGAGAGACAGATTTTTTGTAGAAGAATACTTAAAATGCATTAACTGAGAGAAAAAGCAATTTCCAATCCAATTTTCAAATGAATGATCATTTTCTGGAGTTCACGTTTGCGTTTAACGTCATTTTCTAATCAACAAAATTCTTGATATATTAACAAATTAAAAGCCAAAGAATAAGAAACTTTAACTTGCATAAACAAGAAAAACCGAATGAAAAACTAAAGGCTAAAAGAAATAATGATTACATTTACCATATTTCACAAATATATATATATATACATGTGTGTGTGTGTGTGTGTGTGTGTGTATACACACACAAGAGTTGTTCAAAAAGTTCTAAACCTCACGAAGAAAGAGGAACTATAACTGAACCTTTTAGTTATGACAACACACTGACACTTTTTTTTTTATAGAACCTGAAAAAAACTAGTTCAGATTTATTTCTTAATTTCTGTATATTTGAAGCCAATAAAAAGATGGAAGCCACTGTAATATGCTTAGGAAGCGCACACGGTATCATAAATTTACGAAATTACTAGAAAAGATTTACAACCTAATGTAATCGAATGATATTAAGATATTTGCAACAAAATTAAAATAGATTAGAGCCATGATAAAAACAATAAAAACATACTGCCAAGGTATAGGAATACAATTTGGCATTAAAAAATGTGCCATGGGAATAATGAAAAATGGCAAAATAGAAACAAGGGAAGAAACAGAACTGGTAGAACGGGGAATAATCAAAACGCTTAAAGAGAAAGTAATTTACAGGAATATTTCCTTCATTATATAAAGATTTTATCTTTTGTGAAATAAGAAGTTAATTCAGATGATGCTATTCCTATAGCGATGTTTATTTGATTTTAGATACTCTCATCATTTTGGTCTCATACAGTCGATTTTATTCTATTACTGACTAACATGCACATGCATATTTGGCTCGATATGTATACATATGTAAATAAAATGAAAACACACATACAGACACAGACATATATACATATATATATATATATATATATATATATATATATATATATATATAATTATTTTTCAATTTAATTTTTTTGCTTTTCATTAAACCCAACTTTTTATTCCTTAATTTACTTCAAATATTTTTTTTTCCTTTTCATATTCTCTTTTCCAAGTTTTTCTTTGTCGATATCTTTAATTACCCTAATTTTCTTAATCTTTTTTTACTAAAGATTTCTAATTTTCTTTCTCCATTTTCTTGCTACATTTCTCTTGTTAAGATTTTTTCTTTCTTTCTATTTACACATTTCCTTAATAAAGATCGATCACGCATTCGTTTCTCTGAATGAATAATAATAATAATAATAATAATAATCGGAGTCCTGGAGACTTGAGGAGACTTGCTCTCTCTCAAACTCCAGTGAAAAACCAGCAGCCGATACTGATGTAAAAAATCTAAAGAAATAATAATAATAATAATAATTGTTGATTTTGCTGTCCCGGTGGACCACAGAATAAATCTGATGAAAGTGAAAAGAAGGATAAGTACCTCGACCTTGCTAGAGAATTAAAAAAAACATGAACGTGACGATTGTGCCAATTGTGATTGGTGCGTTAAACACAGTAACTAAAGGATTATTAAAGGGCCTGGAGGACTTGGAAGTTGGCGGACGGGTAGATACTATCCAAACGACAGCATTGCTGAAGACGGCCAGAATACTGAGACGAGTCCTGCAGACTTGAGGAGACTTGCTGTCACTCAAACTCCTGTGAAAAACCATCAGCTAATACTGATGTGAAAAACTCTAGTGGAGTAAATAATAATAATAATAATAATTGTTGACTTTGCTATCCCAGCGGACCACAGAATAAATCTCTATGAAAGTGAAAAGAAGGATAAGTACCTAGACCTTCCTAGAGAATTAAAAAAAAATGTGGAACATGAAAGTAACGATTGTGCCAATTGTGATTGGTGCGTTAAACACAGTAACTAAAGGATTATTAAAGGGCCTGGAGGACTTGGAAGTTGGCTGACGGGTAGAGACTATCCAAACGACAGCATTGCTGAAGATGGCCAGAATACTGAGACGAGTCCTGCAGACTTGAGGAGACTTGCTGTCACTCAAACTCCTGTGAAAAACCATCAGCTAATACTGATGTGAAAAACTCTAGAGGAGTAAATGATAACAATAATAATAATTGAGGGCTTAAATCAAGCCAGAAGACTAGAACTAGCACTTAGTATCAAGAAAAAAGAAATAAGCATCTGGTGATCTTTATATCTCAATTGACCACAGAGATGAAATAAAAAAACATGAAAAGATTACTAAATACTTGGACTTTTCCGGAAAACTAAAAAAAAAAAAAAGTAAAAATAAACCATGCAACAAGAAGGTGACCGTAATATCAGGTTCGTGTGCCTACAACGGTCCCCAAAGCCTTTTAAAAAAAAGACAGGAAGAAATGTTCATTAGTGAAAGAATAAAGAGAACCTAGTCTAGAGTTTTGCTAAGAGCAGTTGCACTACTCATAAAAGACGTAGAGACCTAAAGAAACTTGCTGTCAGACAGACCCCAGTGAAAGAACATCTGCTGACGCTGGTTGTAAAAAACTCGAAAGTTGTAAAATGATAATAATAATATTATTGGAAAACGGAGGACGAATCAAGATCATCGAAACTACAGTATTGCTGAGATCTGCCAGAATATTGATAAGTGTCCTAGACACCTGGAGAGACTTGCTGACACTCAGATTCCAGAGAAAGACCATCAACAAACACAGGTGTGAAAAGCTCACAAATAATAATAATAATAATAATAATAATAGAGAGAGATGGCGCGAAGACATGCCAACAACTTGATGCAAGGAAAGCAAAACAATTTTAGAGCAACATATGGCAACCAAAAGAACATATAAAAAATCCGAATGGATAAGAAACATGGGAAAATAGTAAAAAGGATTTGAAGAATGGCTGAATGTAAAATTATACATTGATTCACTCGGAACAGCAATAAAAAATGTACCTAATTGGAAAACGCCAGGCCACGATGGCATACATTGATTCTGGTTAAAAAAATTCACCTCCATTCACGAGAGATTAGCAATTGAAAATGGATAAATTCTGATAGGAAGCAGACGTACCTGAATGGATGACTAAACTACATTGATCCAGAAAAAAAAAAACCTTCAAAAGAACCGCCCCAAACAACTACAGACCCAGAACGTGCCTACTTTTAAAGTGGAAAATATTAATGCTTCAAATAAGAGAAGAGACTTACGACTCGCTAACAAGCCGTGAAATATTCCCCGAGGAAAAGAAAGAATGCTACAAAGTATCCAGAGGCACAGGAGAGCCACTCTAAACTGATCAACACATCTCCAATGATTGCAAAACGAGACGGAAAAATATCAAGCTATGGCGTTGATTGACTACAAAAACGGATATGGCATAGTCCAGCATTGCAAGATAATAAACTTCCTCAAAATGTACAAGATATCAGGCGAAGTCATAAACTTTATCGAGAAAAAATCAGTAATACCAGGAGAGTAGAATTGACAGCAGGAGGGAAAACTTAGCTTAACTGAGATCCTGAAAGGTATAGTCAAGGGAAATGCTCTATCTCTATAACTATTTGTGATAGCGATGATGCCACTCAACCACTTACCCAGGAAATGCAAAGCCGGATACAAACTTCGTAAATCGCTTGAAAAGATCAATGACCTAATGTACATGGACGACATCAAACTTTTTCCCAAAAACGAAAAGGAATTGGAAACTCTTATACACACAGTAAGAATATACAGTCAGAATATAGGAATGAAATTTGGCATAGAAATTTACAACCCATCACCTGTCCTAGAAAATGACACGCATAAACTCCAATGGGACGTCAACATACAAACGGATGATCTAATCCTGGCCAGAACACCAGACCTTATAGTAATCAACAACAAAAAAGAGAATTTGCAAAATTGACGATTTTGCTGTTCCAGCGGACTACAGAATATATCTGGAGGAAAGTGAAAAGAAGGATAAGTACCTCGACCTTACTAGAGAAGTGAAAAAGCTGAGGAACATGAAAGTAACGATTGTGCCAATTGTGATTGGTGCTTTAGGCTCAATAACTAAAGTATTATTAAAAGGCCTGGGGGACTTTGAAGTTGACGGACGGGTAGAGACTATCCAAATGACAGCATTGCTGGGAACGGCCAGAATCCTAAGACGAGTCCTGGAGACCTGAGGAAACTTCTTGTTACTCAGACTCCAGTGAAAAACCATCAGCTAACACTGATGTGAAAAACTTTAAGGAGGAAATAATAATAATAATAATAATAATTTGAAAAAGACTATGGAACATTAATTAATCATATATCAATCGTGATTGGTGCGTTTGGTACAGTCACCAAAGAATTATCAAAGGGAGTGGAGGACTTGGAAGTTGGTGGAGACCGTCCAAACTACTACATCATAGAGATCGGCCAGAAAACTGAGAAGAGTCCGGGAGACTTGAGGAGACTTGCTGTCACTCATACTCCTGTGAAAGACCATCAGTTAAAACTGATGTGAAGAACTCTCAAGGAGTAAATAATTCCTAATCTTGAACACGGTACAATGGAACCTTTTGAAGAACCCTTAAAAACCTGGAAAAATGGAATGGACTGGATATTCCAGTAAGAAAAGCGACCTCCCATGCCATAGTACTTTTTTTTCTTTTTCTTGTCTATTTATTCAAGTTTTGTTTTTTTTAACATATACTGAAGTCTTCTTTTTCACTAGTTAGCGTGTTATTTTTGTTTCATTAATTACTAACTAGATGTTGTTGTTGTTGTTGTTGTTGCTGCTGCTGCTGCTGTTCTTCTTCTTCTTCTTCTTCTTCAATCCAACTTTGATCTTTTCTTTTAATACTTGATTTGTAGTTCTGTGTTCATTCACTCATTCATTACAGAAATCTTTTTTCGATTCATCGATGAGGTTTTCTTTAATCCATTGAAATTCTTTTTCTTCTTTGTCTTTTTTCACTGCTGAATTCTTCTTCTTCTTCTTCTTCTTCTTCTTCTTCTTCTTCTTCTTCTTCTTCTTCTTCTTCTTCTTCTTCTTCACCACGATTTCATGAGGGTTTTTTTTTCTGTCATTACTTTCTTCCATCTCTGTAAGAGGAATCGAACAGATATATTCTTCTACTTCTTGTCACCACCACCACCACCCCCATCACTTCCTCCTCCTTCTCCCCCTTCCGTTCTTTTTCTTCTTGTTGTTTGCCTTCAAATTACCAATAAAAAAGAAGTGTAAATCTCCTTGTTATTTGTAAGTCCGCATGCAGGTTATTCAAAACCACTGCACGGGAGATGTAATTAGATAAATGATAAAAGTATCTACACGTACATAATAAACAATAAAAAAAAGACAAGTAAGTCAAAAACAAAAACAAACAAACTAACAAAAAACAGATTTCAGCTGCGAGCTTTTCATTGATTATACTTCAATATCTTTTTTACCATCTGTAAATACATGTTTAGAAATTATGTACGTGTCTAAGTTTTTTCTTATCTCTCTTCTATTTATCTTTATTCATTGGATAAGATTTTTTTTAAATGTTCGATCATCAGAATTTTCTCGTCTTTAATAATTACGTCGGCGAATCATGGTCGCTTATTGTTGAGTCGGACCACTTGTACGTTTTGACAAAATAGTATCTCCAGTTTTATGAAGGTCGATCAATAAGTCTGCAACCCAACAGGAAATAATTACCTGAATTTTGCAATGAAATATTCACTGAATTGGCATTGAATAAAATAAATGGACAAAGAAAAAGTTATCTTGAAAAAATATTTGTTTTAAAAAATGCCTTTTTAAAATTATAATACCACCGACTCATACATGAATAGATTGATAGATAGATTGTCATCTTTGAAGAAAACGTTCCAGAATCTTAAGATTCCTATGATGAGGTGTCAATGTTTCTGATAAATAAGGCTGAATAAGTAAAGTTAGCGACTGAAGTCGAGAGCGACACGAAGGCTCCTTGTTCAATAGCTACAATACCTCTGGATTGCTCAACTTTACCCTCGATCCTTTCCTTATAATCCTGAGTGTTAAGCAAGGAGGTTTCAAGTACCATTTTTAAAGTTTTTGGTATGACGCGACCTGGGATTGAACCCAGGTCTCTCGGAACATTGGCGAACACTCTACCCACTTGGTCAATGAATTGTAAATACATAATATCTAGAGTATGGATTAGAAGAATGATTATCGCCCTCTCTATTCCTCTTATCGTTCTTTTTTATTGATTGAATGGAACCTAATTTAAAGGTAATGAAAACTGGGCCATTTGCTCCTGACTTTAAACAGAGTTCAAATAAATACTGCAGGTGTGAAAAAAAATCGAATAACTGAGCAAGAGGAAGGAGGATCAAATGGCATCCAGGCTGAAGCTAAAATGTGAGTTTGGAAAAAATACAGAAAGGAAGCATTTTACTAATGGGGCGATTTGGAGCACATTAGTGCATTTAATTTTTTTCATATGTTGGCAATTTTAGTTCTAACATTTACCATTTATAATTCTATTCTTGGTTCTTCATTTGTTTTTAGTAGTAAATAGATATACTGTCTAAAAGACAACAGCAATATTTTATAATACGTAAAACATTTTTTCATTTAAAAAAAAAGTACCTATGGTGTATGACCTTCAAGAAGAACAACTTATACAGGGGAATATAATTACTTAATAAGTAAAACTCATGTCTACAGAGTAATTATTATTTTTTTAATATGTATTTATTGGAGTAAATTAGCTTTGGCACAAGACGAAGATAAAGGAACATTTAATATTATTGCTACGCAATAACAACTCTTGTTGCTTCAGGGGTGGAAGTAAAGCTTTTAGATTATTTTTCAGTATTTAATCACATGATCAGAAATTGAAAAAAAAAAATCTGTTGCTATTTTTTATCGATAAAGTTATGTTTGACAGGATAGTTATGATTTTATCATAATTTTATTTCTTGTGAGTTTCACATACCAGCGTTAGTCGATGGTATTTCGCTTGAGTCTAAATTACAGCAAGTTTTCTCGAGTCTCTGGAACTCTCTATGGTATTTCGTCTGATGTTAACAAAAGTTGTAGTTTGAAAGGTCTCGATTACTCCTCCAATTTTCAGGTCTTTAAGTCACTTTTACAAGTGCGCTAATTGCGATAGTTATCATCGTAACTCACACGTTCTACTTTTTTTTAGCTCTCTAGCAAGGTCCAAGTACTTTATCTTTTCCTTTTTTTATTTCCATTCTGTCGTCTAAGGACCCCAGTCCACTATTTAGCAGGTCCTCTGTTTTATTGTTATATCTTGGTCCGGTTTTCTGGTCAGGATTCCGTGATGCATCTGTATCTCAAAATCCAAGAGAATTTTATGCGACCGTTTTAGGTTTGAGCCAGTTTCATTTAATAGTAAGGTCAGCTTCTCCACTCAGTCGTGTCCAGTCTTATTCCCCCTTTTCGCTTGTTTCATATATTTGCTTATGTGATTAATCATTTCCTCTCTATCACCTCATAATATTCACTCACAATTTTGTTGTGTTATATCGATTTTCGTTTTAATATAAGTTAGCGACCGTAGTCAAAGGGGACACAAAGGCTCCCTTTTCAATAGCTACTACACCGAAGAGTAGGGGAGAGCACTACTTCTTTCCCTGAATTGCTCCTCTTTACCATTGATCCATACCTTATAATGCTGTCTGTTAAGCAAGGAAGCATGAAGTACCATTTTTGAGTCTTTGGTATGACTCGAATTGGGACTGAACCCAGGTCTCTTGGGCCTTTTTCGAACATTCTAACCGCTGAGCCAATGGACCATTTTAATATGATTGGTCCTAATGGCGTTGTTCTGTGCTTTGATTAGAAGATATTCACTTTCTCCTTTGAGGTTTCCATTTTGTAGCTGTGTTTAATCTTCTCATGTGAAATTGTGCATGTTTTCTGCTTTAAATATATATATTTTTTGTTTTTCATGACTTTATTATAATAATTATTATTTACTCCTTTTGAGTTTTTCACATCAGCGTTAGTTGGTGGTCTTTCACTGGAGTTTGAGTGACAGCAAGTCTTCTCAAGTCTCCAGGACTCTTCTCAGCATTCTTGCCGTTCTCAGCAATGCTGTCGTTTGGATAATCTCCACTCGTCCTCCAACTTCCAAGTCATCCATCCCTTTAATTGTCCTTTAGTTACTGTACCGAAAGCACCAATCACGATTGTCCCCCTTCCTGTTCCATATATTTTTTAAATTCTCTAACAAGGTCGAGGTACTTATCTTTCTTTTCACATTTTTCAGATTTATTCTGTGGTCCGCCGAGACAGGAAAGTCGACAATTTTATAAATTCCTTTTTTTTTTGTTGATCATTATAAGGTCTGAACTTCTGGTCGGGATTAGGTGATCCGATTGTATGTTAAAGTCCCATAGGAGTTTATGCGTGTCATTTTCTAGGACAGATGCTGGGTTGTGCGCATACCATTTGTAAGTATGGTCAAATTTAAATTCCTTGCACATTTCCCAGTGGATCACCTTGCCGACCCAGTCGTGTCTCGCCTTATACTCCTTTCTGTGCTAATTTGCCACATTCGCTTATAATGTGATTGATAGTTTCGTCTCTGTCACCGCATTTCTTTTTGCAAGTCTTTCCCAGCAGCGTCATCTGATGTTCTTTCACTGGAATCTGCGGGATGGCAAGTCTTTCAAATAACCATAACTCTTCTCAGTATTCTGGCTGACCTCAACAATGCAGTAGTTTGGGTGATCTCGACACGTTTTCCAATTTTCAACTTTTGCAGCCTCCTTAAAAAGCTTTTAGAAACCGTTGCAAATGCTCCAAATACAATTAAGTTTGTATCACCGTAACCTTCATCTTCCTAAGTGTTTTAACTCTCTGGCAAGATTTGGGTACTTTTCTCTTTTGATTTTCTTTGATTTTCACTTTGGGGTTTGCCGGATCAGCAAAGTCCACAATTCAGCAATACCAGTTTATGTTTTTTTTTTGTTTTTTAATATCATTAGATTTGGTCTTCTAGACGGATTTGGTGATCCGTTATTATCTCCAAATACCAGAGATGGATTCTGGTTTGTGGATATACGTATTTGAGTTTGTGTGTGTCATTCTACAGGACAGCTGCTACGTTGTTTATATACCATTTGTTCGTATGGTCAAATATGAATTTCTTGTACACTTCCCAGTGGATCACCTTTCTCACCCAGTCGTAAACTAGTCTTGCACTCTTTGTGCTACATTCACTAACAATGGGATTTATTATTTCGTCTCACTCACTGCAAATCATAGACTTGCTATTCTGTTGCATTTTATCGATTTTCACTATAATATAATTTGCCCTTACGACGTTGTTTTGTACTGCTATCTGTAGAGATTCACTTTCTCTTGAAAAGTTTCCTTTTCTTAACCATGTCCAAGTCTTTTTGTGTGAGATTTATTCCGTTTGTCCCTTGAAATATCCATACATTTGTTTACCTTCTTCTTTCAGTTTCGTAGTTGTTGTTCAGTTGAACTTTAAATTGCTTTTGCTTTTTCTGGTTACTACAATTAGCCTTTCTTTGCTAGTTTTATCAAGTCTTTATGTCATTATATTGATGCATCTAACCTATATACAATGAAGAAAAGTTCTCTTCATCCTTCTTTTCTTGACACATATAGTCTATCTATGTAATCTCTGTGAGGTAAGACCTTGTGCATCGTCATGGATTTTCTTTTTCTCTGATTCATTTGTTGAAGTTCTTTCTTTGTAAACTTCAAGAATGGCCCCAAGTATCTTACAAGTGGAGACTGCCCAGGTGTTTATCTATCCCTTTGATGAGATTTATGCAGTATCGTTTGGGTGCCAAAAGTTTTATGCCTTTTAATTTCTTTCTTTCTTCTCCATTCGTTTGATGTTGTCCACTTTCAATATTCCCAAGTACTTGTAAGTTTCTTTTCTCCGAGTATTTTGATTCTTTCTTGATTTTTGTAGTTCTATTTCTTACGTCATGTGCCGTTTTCCTCGTCTCATTATTAGTATGGCACATTTTTCTCGGTCAAACTCTATTCCTACATCCTGACGGTATATTCTTACTGCCTGTATTAAGGTTTCCAATGCCTTTTTTATTTTTGGCTAACTGTTTAATATCGTCCAGTACATTAACTAATTGATCTTTAAATGTGATTTAGTAAGTTGTATCCGCCTTGGCATTTCCTAAGTACCTGACTGAGTGACGTGATTGGTATTACAAATTATATTAATGATAGTGCCTCTCCCAGGAATATAACTCTCTGGATTTTCCTCTTAGCTAAGATTTTTCTTCTGCTGTCAAATAAATTCACCATTTTTTTATGGTTACCTCAGGAAACTTAATGACATCGTCGGATATCTTTTTTATTTTTAGATAGCCTATTATTCAGTTGCGGGAATATATCGTATGCCTTTTTGTAGCCAATCAACGCTACAGCTTCATTTTCCGTCTTGTTTTGCTGTACTTGAGGATGTGTTGATCAATGTACTGTCGATCACGTTCCCCTCATTCCCTTGTGGTATCCTTTCAATTCTTCCGGAAAAAGTCCGTGGCTTATTAGCGAATAGTACATTTCCCCCCTATATTGTGCAGTCAGTATTTTCCCCGATCATCTGTAGGCATGTTATAGGTCTATAGTTGTCGGTAGTGGTTCCTTTTGTAGTTTCTTTTTGGATCAGGGTGATCTATCCTTTGGTCATCCATCCGCGTATATTTGTTTCTTCAAAGCATCTATTCATTTTTGAAAGCCAGTCTGTCGTGGATTGAAGTGATTTTTTAAGTCAGAATCTATGTATGTCATTTTTTTCCAGTTTTTTGTTTTTTGTTTTTTAGTGTTGTTCTGAGTGAATCAAGGTGTAATTTTCTCTTTAGAGCCTTCTTTGAGTCCTTATATTTATTTTTCCGTGTTATTTATCAATTTGACTTTTCTGTTTTTATATTTCTGTTAGCCTATTGAGCTCCAAGATTGTTTTGCTTTCATTGTTTCCGGCTGTTGGTAAGTCTTCATGTATTCTCCATTTACTTGCCGGTAGAATCTTATTTTATGATTTTCGAATGTACAATTTTGTCTGAATAGTTTTATCCTGTCTCGATATCTTTTTAGTCTTTCTTCTTTTGCTAGTACCTTCTGATTTATATCCTCGTGCTATATCGTTTGTTTTACTGGTGTTGCTATTCTCTTTTCGTCCCAACATATTCCTCTGTTTTTCCTCTGTCTTAGCATTTTGCTTGTTGTCGTAGATTTCAAATCTATTTTTCCAATCTAATTTCTTAACTTACTTAAAACCAGAGTGGGCTTTCTTTCATTTTACCTTACCATATGACTGATATGCTTTACTTTAAATCCTGAGCAATTAGATGTCATCCCTGTATTGTGAATTTCACATTTATTTAAGAATTTGATATCATTTTTGTCACTCTGTTACAGTTAAGTGGTTTTGATTTTTTTTAATAGTCACTTGACTAGGTGTAAGGTGATTGAGTGACCGGAGGTAAATTTCTGGGGAAGGAGAGAGAGAAGTAGAAAATAATTAGAAAAAGCAGAGAGTAAACGGAACGGCCTGCTGACCTCTGGTGAATAAGACGAAAGAATTTGTTGAAGGCACGGTAGTCACGAGTGAATGACTACGGTAATTGCAAAGGACTAGAAAAAAACCTGGAAGCCCTAAATATTCTGCACATGCGTGGAACCACCGGAAACGGATATGTCCTCCCTCCAATATCAGGCGGACGACAGTCATCTATCGTTAGCCACTTTTCATTACTAGAATGGCACATTTTTCTATACCAAATTCCAGTCCTATATCCTGACTGTATATTCTAACTGTATGTATTAGAGTTTTCAGTTCTTTTTCATTTTTTTGCAAATGGTTTGATTTCGTCACTGTACATTAGGTGATTGATCTTTTCTTGCGATTTACTAAGTTTTTAATCAGCTGTGCATTTTTTGTGTATGCGGTTGAGTGGCATCATGGAAATTATGAATAATAACGGTGATAATGCATCTCCTTGAAATATACCTTTTTGAATCTTTGTTTCAGCTAAGCCTCTTCCTCCTGCTGTCAATTCCACTCTCCAGGTTTTCATGTTTTTCTCGGTAAAGTTTATGACATATTGTGATATTTTGTATATTTTGTGGCATTTTATAATCCAGCTATGCGGAACCATATCATATTTTTTGTAGCCAATCCAGGCCATAGCTAGATTTTTCTGTCTGGTATTGCTCTCATTTAGGATGTGTTGATCTATGTAAAGTAACTCTGCAGTGCCTCTCGATCCTTTGCAGCATCCTTTCTGCTCTTCAGAGAACAACGCGCGGCTTGTTAGCGAATAGTAAATCGCTTCCCTTACTTGTGCTGTTAATATTTTCCACATTATCGGTAGACAAGTTATGGTTCTGTAGTTGTTTGGTTTGGCTCCTTTCCTTGGGTCCTTTTGGATCAATGTAGTCTTTTCTTTGGTCATCCATTCAGGTACTTTTGTTCCTTATAAGCATCTGTTCATTTCTAGTGCTAGTCTGTCGTGAGTGAAGGTGAATTTCTTGAATCAGAACCCATGTATTCCATCATGGCCAAGCGTTTTCCAATTTTTTTTTAAGTGTCATTTTGAGTAAATCTATGTGTATTTCCACTTTCGGGATTTCTTCACGCCCAACTAATTATTTAGTTATATTGTTTATCCATTCAGCTTTTCCGTTATGTTCTTCTGGTTGCCATATTTTTCAAAAATCGTTCGGTTTCTTTTGCATCCGGTTGTTGGTATGTTTTCGCGTCATCTACACCCAGTTGTTGGTAGAATTTTCTTTCGTTGTTTTGGAATATCCTGTTCTGTCTATATTGTTTTACACTTTGTCGATATCTCTTCAATCTTCCTTCTTTCGCCTGTTCTTTCTGGTTTATTTCCTCAAGTTGTACTGTTTTTTTTCCTCGTGTTGCCTTTTGCTTTTTGTTCCAACATATTCCAGCGTTTTTTGTTTTATCATTTTGGACTGTTTTCGTGGATCTTTTATCTGCGTTTCCAGTCGAATTTCCCATCCTGGTTTTGATTTCTTCTTTGTGCTTTTTTGGAGGATCCCAATGTTCTCACAAACTAATTTCCCCCCTTGCATAGATTAGTTGATTTTATTCGGTTATATTATTCGTTGATATGTAAGGTAGTACTTGATTTATTTTATTCGTTTCCGTCTTAACTGTTCTCCATTCTATGTTTCTTAATGATGGTAAGGTAGTCTTTTCACTGTTCATGATTATTCTTAAATTTTCTAGATTTAGCTTTTCTTCTTGTGCTAGTGTTTCTTTAGTGTTGCTTGGTTGTGCGTTGTTTGGCTGTGAGGCGTTTCCATTTTCCAAAGATGGTAGTTCATTTCTGTTAGGTTGTTTTTCTTTGACAATTCTTCATGTGTCTGGTACTGTATTATTACCTGTTTGATTATTTATTTTCTTATGTATTTCTAGTATTTCAAGGTTAGAAAAACAACCTTTCTTTATTATTGTCCTAAATTGCTCGGCAAGTCCTTGGTTAATGCATGAAAACTAGCATATTCTTGCCAGATCTCTATAATTCTTTTTCTATATCCTCTTTGTGAAGGGTTGCTCTTAAAAGCGCAGTGTAGTGCAAGTTGATTGTCTTCCCTAGTTCATGTTTTGCGTTTAGGTCTATGGTCGTTGTAGTTCCTTAAGTCGTCATTCTGGTATCTGAAAAAAAAGCAGCCAACATTTTCAGGATGACGATCGAGTCTCCCATGTTGACTATCAGGAGAACACCTGCCAATCATGACATTCAAGTCTGTTGCCTGGGTCCCACGTTGTGTAATATTATGATTCGACATTTTTATCATGGTGGTATATTGTGGCTATACCAGACCCAGGGGTTGTTTATTATATGCGCTCCTGACACAGATATGACGAAGAACAGTAATAGTGACTATTTTTGAATAGCTGGTCACACACAAAAATAAATGAATTAATTAATAAATAAATAAAAACTTTAAAGAATTAAAAAAAAAAAAAAAAGTTTTGAATTTGTTAAATTCCGGTGTCCTGTTATTTTATATCTTACTTATCAAACTAACACTCTGAGCAAGTTTCAGCTTTTCCTGTATCAACTTCATGGATTATATTAACTATCTTATTTTTAGAATATTTCCAATGAGGCTGGTCATATTTAATTAGATGAGAGGCTTCTGATTACTTTCCGGTTGAATTGAGGGCGGTAACTACTCAGTGCTTTATGACTAACGGTGCGTATTTTTCAACTACCGAGAAAAGTCATGAGCCACAACACGGTAAGTTTAAACAAATCTTTCGTGATTTGAAATAGGTTAGCTGAAAATAATTTGGGAGATTAAAATACTCTTCAATTAAAAATACAATAGTTCTCCAAAAGATTTTACAAGTCGTTCAAAATCAATTTTTTTTTTTTAATTAGAGACATTTTACTGACCCGATTTCGTCCGAACACAACACTGAAAATTCATTTAACTGCCCAACTGTTTCGATTCCAACAGTCCAGTGGCCGAACGGAATTTTTTTATATGTGTATATTTTGTAAGAATTAAGAGTCACGTGATTTTCGAGAATCTTCCATTCTAAAGTTTTTTTCCTTCTTCCTTTCTGTTTACTAAAATCTAAGACACTCCCTTCGTATTTCTAATGCCTGAGTTTAACGCGGTAAATTCATTATTATTACTATTATTATTATTGGAATAGTTATCTGAAATCATACGATATCTAAAAAATGATTGACTTCGGTTTTGAATAACATTACAAGTTTTGATTTGCCGTGAAACAAATCAACGAATCAACCAACCAACGATAACTTAATCATACAGAAGTTATTTTTTCAGGGCGATTCGAATACAACCACGACGTGAAGGTTTTTGCTCGTCACAGGCGAAAATGCAGACGCTTAGGTGACAAATATATCGAGAAGTAAGGTTTCTAACTGAAAATAGGTTTGGGTTGGTTTCATGGCACATCAACCATTGAAGTTATCAATGCCAAATCAATTTTTATACATATAAATGGTTCTATTTCAAACAATTCAGTATATTATGGGTGTATTTTTTTACACACAGTTAAATGTCAAAACAGTTCTATTTCAAACAATTCAGTTTAGCATAAATACCTAATTTTATATGTCAAAAACATTTCTATTTCACGCAATTCAGTTTATCATAAGTATATAGTTTAGTTCTATTTGATCCATAGATAGGCCCCTATCAGGTGCTATCACTCCGGGCCAGATGGACCTGGGAGTAATGGCAATGAAGAGTTTCTCTGCATTCCCCAAAGTTATATCATTGCTGCAGCCTCAGCATCAGATTGTTTAGTGTCTTATACAGGACACTCGTTGGTGGGGTCTTATTCTTTTGCAGAGAAGCAGTCAATGTATTCTACAGCCCCAGCCAACTTGGCAATCCAGCTAAAAAGTGATCTCTTAAACGCTGTATTATCTGACCTTTATTTGTTGTAGTTTCACCGAAAATAAATATCCAGCTTTACTTTAGAACTTACATCTCCTCTCTTTTTTTTTTCTTTTCTCTCTCTTTCTCTTTTCTTTTTCTTTACTTTTCTTTCCTTTCTTTCCCTTCTTCCAAAATTTCTTCTTTTCTTTTCTCTTTTCTTTCTTCTCATTCTCATTCTCCTCTCTTTTCTCTTTCTTCTTTTCTTTTCTTCTTCTAAGTCTTTTGTGTCTCTTAGTGATTCCATTTGTTTAACATCACTGCCTATACCAAACTCGTGATGGTTTTTCGAAAAAGAACGCTGATTAAAAGATTGAACGGTTATATGATCTTTCATTGTATATATTCTTCCCCTCTCTTTTTATATTCAGTTAAACATCCATTGTTGCTATGTCAATACTTGTTGTACCATTTTAAAGTCTTGATGAAGGTTCATTAGAACTGAAACGTTTCAACATCGACTTTCCTTCGTAATAAATTCATCACTTTTAGATGACTCTGTTTCTCAATTTTTCTTCATATATATATATATTAATTAATATATATTATTAATTAATGAAAAAATATTTTTGTAGGTCCAATGAGGGAAAAAATTACATACTTTTTGATTCCAAGATTTGTGACTGCAAATTTTCCGTACCAAATAATTGTCCGTGACGAAAATTCGTCTTTGTAATATAATGGCCGAGGGATTTCGTTTCATATATCTTGCCTTTCGGTTTAGTTAGGTTGAGAACCTTTCGCTTAGCTTAGCGCATGGGTTATTTAGGTGCAACATGAGTGCAGGTGTTCACACGCACGCGCGGGGAGGATGTGTCATTCAGAGATGTCAAAATAAAAATCCTACATAGGACTTGGGGATGTGAATGACGTCACACACCGGAAGCGTGCGCGGAGGATTTGGGGGGATTTCAAAAAAGTCAGTTAGTTGAGTTCCTGGCTCGGAAGAAGAAGGTTGACTTTTGCTTGCTCGCCGAAGCCAACCCAGTGGCCTTGCGGCAGGTGTCGCACATGGTTTGTGGGAGATGGAAAAGTCTGCATAGGAAGATTGTGCCTCTCTCCTTATGTCGAAAAACCGTTTAACTCAAAGGTAATAAAAAGTTTCGTACCTGATCTGAGAAGTCGTAAGTGTTTTTCGTGTTTCAGGATTCCTATGTTCTATGTTTATATGTTATGAAGATTCTATGTACGTTTCGCATATTCCTGTGTGGCTATGTTACATCTTTGAAGAAGTGGATTCTTGCTTTCTTTTTCTTCTCGTTTTGTGCTTACTCTTTTTATTGGTGCTATTCTCTTTTGCATATTTTCATCTATTCTTATTTGCCTCCTTCTCTGCCTACATTGTGTAGAAAGATACAGAAAAACTGACATAGATAAGTATATAAATAGATATAATCACAGTGTTTGTCGATTGCTAGCAAAAATATTAGAAAGATAGGAACAGACCGAGATATATAGCAAGTTTGATATGAGGAGACTGAGATAGATAGATAGATAGATAGATAGATAGATAGATAGATAGATAGATATAAATTGACCGTGAAATGTGTCTATTTCATTGTCAAGATAGCTTTGTTATTACCGTACCGTAAAAGAAGTTTTTTGTTCCATACGCTGAAATATAAATTCTATAACCCTTCATTATCATCATCACCATGTCGTTCCACAGACAAGGATATCCCTGCCCCTCTCTTGCCACTTCTCCCTATCGTTCATCTTCTCTGGCAGGTCTTCAGGGCTACATCCCGTATCTTCACATAGCTGCTGTATGTATGTTCGAGCTGGACGTCCAGCCTTTTCCCGGCCATGTGGGGTCCATAGGAATACATCATTTATGAGCTCGTCCCTGCTTCTCCAGCAGTGTCCTGCATGTCTGGTTAGTCTAACTTGTATAGTTTTCGTGATGGGAGGCAGGTGGCCGTAGAGTTGGTGCCTTGTGTGGTGTTGTCGCCAGGACTTAGCCCCACGTCTTTTACGTACACATGGGAAGCAGCTTGATGGGCGTAAAGGTATTTGAATAAAACCATTGACTGTCAAACGCAATGCTTAACCTGGTCCTGAACGTGTGAGTTGTGCGGCTTCACGCTGAGGATCGTCAGTTCGATCGGGGAACTACTGCTGTTCATCTATAAGAGTGGCTTCTATAGATGAGAATAAAAACAGCCATCGAAAGTTAACCATGACCCACACTATACCCCATACTAGAATTCAAATAGTGAAAATTGCTTTGCAAAGTTAACTTTCAACCAGCGAACGTATCATTTATTAGATGATATTGAGAAGAAAAGACATTCGATATATATATATATATATATATATATATATATATATATATATATATATATATATATATATATAAAGCAAGGAGAGTTTTCGTTTGACACTGATGTGATGTCTTGGAAAAATGCATCAATCTCTTAAAATTTATCCATATCAATTTAAACCATGCCAAATTACGGAAAAAAATGTAAATGAAACGACAACAAACTAAAAACAAATATTCGTTTGATGTGGCTAAAATCAGCTTCACTATAACTTCCACAGCTATTTTGAATGTCGACATTTTCTTGGGAAAGAGCTGATCCGTAAAATGGCTCTTCTGTGAAGTAAGGTGAAAATACGTGAGTTAAATAAGGTCAATAAAAAGAAAGAAAAAAAGAAAGAAAAAAAGAGTTGGACGAAGGAAATAAAGGAAACGCTGTTGACGAAAATTAATTTTCAGAAGAAAAAAAAATCGTAAATAGAAAAAAAAAAAAATTAAAGAGAGGAAAAATAATAATAATATCAAAAAAAGAAAATAAAAGTATTGTACGAAAAAAAAAATGGAAAATGATTCTTCAACTCTGATTTTTGTTGTTCAGTTGCTGACACGAATTCAAAAGAAGGAAAAAAATGTTTCGAATAGATAAATAAAAAAAAGAAGAAAACACCGAGAAAAGATCAAATAAATGAATGAATAAGGAACTCTTAAAGCAAATGTTTAAAGATGGAAAATAAAGAAACATTTGCACAGAGAAGCAACAAAAATAATGAAAAATAGCAAAAGAAAAAAAGAGAAAAAAAAAAAAACAACTAAGTAACATGAAAATGCCGATAAATTAAGGAATTTTAAAGTTTAAAAAAATTAAACACTAATAAAAAAAATTAAACTTTTCAAAGTTAGTAAATGAAAGGGTATTTAAGTAACAAAATTAATTTTAAGAATTTTACAAAAAAAAAAAAAAAAAAAAATTCAAAAATTTAAAAATAGAGATTTTAGAATATTGCAGAAAAATAAAAATGAACGCAAATACGAAAGTTTAAATAGGTCATTATTCTTTTTTTATTCCTTTTTTTTTTGAGGAAATCAAGAAGCGTTTGTTTCTTCAAGGAAAAGTGAAAAAAGAAAAAGGCCCCCCACCACTGAAATACTACCGAACAATTGCGGAAAAAAATACCGAAAGTAAACCTAATGAAAGCGGGTAATAATCATGAAAAATATATAACAAAAGAACCTAAAGTTGTTTCCTCTCCAATTCTTCCATCGGCTAAAATTCCTTTGCTTAGATTGGAAATTACTTTGCTGAGGGGTGGAGCAAATGTATCACGCAAAAAAAAAAGAAAGGCGGGATTTTGACTAGTTTCTGTAAAAGAACTAAATGAGGTCTTTGATCCCAAATAAAACAGCTTGGATTTGAACTATATATTTATTGAATCATATCTTAGAGAAGCTACGTTGAAAAAGTTTAAGAATTTGATCTTGATGAAAACGTTAAAAAAGAAGGAAAAATGTTCACTAGAAAATATTTGGGTGAGTCAGAAATTTTACAATATTTTGTTAACGTGAGGTACGATTCAGCATCTCTGGAGGATTTTGTCGAGGTAATGAAGTAGATGAATCACACTAGGTACTGGACTTACCTGATACTCTCCGAGTGTTACTTGCCAGATTTGCTTCAATAGCTTTGTGTACCACTCATCATTATCTTGTCACGCCGCCAGCATGGATCTTTCCGACTCTCTCTTGCCACCCATCTCCATCGTCCATCGCTCCCGGTAGGTCTTCAAGGCTACATCCTGTATCCGCACAGAGCTGTTGTATATAGGTTCTTGCTGGTCATACTGCTTTTGTTCGTCCATGTGAAGGGGTCTATATGAGTATATCGTTTCCAAGTTCGACCCCACTTCTCCAGCAGTATCCTGTAAGGCTGGTTCGTCTAGCTTGGATAGTTTTCGTGATGGGTGCTAGGTAGCCGTACAGCTGCTGCTTTGTGGGATGCTGCGTCCATGACTTGTTCAATATTGCTTGCAGCATTCTAGTGGAATTTCCGTCAAGCTTTTTCTCCATACATTTAGTTCGCGTCTATGTAGTGCATCTATAAAGCAGCATCGACACAACCACCACTTGGAAAACACTGTGTTTTATTTTATTGGTCAGGAGTGACTTCCATATGACCGATAGCCTATCGATAGCTGTCTATGCCTTTGGGTCTCTATTAAAAGATTGTGCTGTTACTGCATCAAATATGACATTATACCGTTATATATCAATGGTGCGGTTGTGCCATCGCACGGCAAAAATAGACACTTGCAACGCTACGGTGTTCAAATAGAAGTTGATGGTAGTGCGATCCCAGTAGATAACTGTAGTATTACTACTACTACAAATAGCTATTTGTATCACCATGGGGTAAATAGTTTTATCCATGTAACTCTACATCTTCTGTGGTAGTCAGACTGTCATAACCTCGTGGTGGGAAAAAATGAGGAACACAAGGAAGCCATGTCCTGGTTCACTAACACAAACGTTTATTCCCGACAACACTTCTAAAGTAGTATGAAAACTGAGTAACCCACGTTAGCTGGACAAAGAGAAACGTGTCATGAGGAGAAAGAAAGCAGAGACAGACCTTCAATTTTCTTTCTATATTTCTGCAATTCTTCTAACGTGCTTTTTTGCTGGTTTCGTCTCCAAAGCTGTGCGTTTAGGCACATTTAAGAGTTCCCCTCCAAACAGGGACAGCAACTTTCGGTGGTTCTCACATTGACGTACCTAGTCTTAAATGACTGTTTTTAGTCGTCACGTCCGGCTGCCCACTAATCTTTCTCTGTCTCCAATCTCACGCCCACTGCCCTAACGGCCCTTTCCTTTAAGTTCCTTTCAGCCAAAATACGTTTCCTTTTTTTTTTTTTTTTAACCAGGGAGTTCTCTAATTATTTTACATTTGGAAGCTGGCGTCCCTAATCATCTGTGCAAGAAAGTTAAATTTGACCATACGAACTAGTGATATATGCACAACCGTCCGGCAGAATGAGACGCACAAACTTCCCCGGGGTTTTGAGATACAAAAGGATGACCGAATCTTCCAGACTTCCAGACCTCATAATAGTCAACAAAAAAAAGAGAACTTGTCGAAGAAAGTACCGAGTGACTACACGATAAAACTGAAGGAAAGAGAAAATAGAGATAAATACTGAGACCTTGCTAGAGCACTAAAAAAACTACGGAACATAAAAGTAGCAGGGATACTAATTGTAAATGGTGCTCTTGGAACAATACTAAAAAGATTAGTAAAGGAACTGGAAGACTTGGATCAAGTAGATTTATCCAGACTATATCATAATAATAATCGGCCAGAACACTGAGAAGTGCCCTGAAGAGTTGAGGAGACTTGCTGTTATTCAAACTCTTGTGAGATACTATCAGCTAACGCTTGTGTGAAAACTCTCAACGGAATAAAATAATGCAGCAAACTGGCACAGAAGTGTACAAAATAAGGCACAATTGAGTGGGGAAGGGGGTTCACTATGAATTGTGCAAAAAATACAAATTTAACCTTACAACTAAATGGTATATGCACAAACCAGAATCAGCCCTGGAGAATCAAGGTTTTAAAATACAAACATATCCCAAAATTCCGAAGTGAAGACCAGGCTTAGTAATAAAAAAAAATACAACCGGCTGAAAAGTGGCCTTTGCCGTACCGGCGAAGCAGAGAGTGAAAATCAAAGAAATACAAAAGAGAGATAAGTACTTAGATCTTGCTAGAGAACTAAAAACGTTGTGGAACATGAAAGATACCAATTATAATTGTTGAACTTGTGACTTTAATCAAATGTTTGGTAAGGGGACAGGAAGAGTTAGAAATCAGAGAACAAACCCGCATCATCCAAACTAAATCATTACTAAGATCTTCCAGGTAAGTGAGAAGATTTCTGGAGATCTGAAGACACTTTTTGTCACTCGGACTCCAGTGAAAGACTATCAGCTAATGCTGGTGTGAAAAAACTCGCAATAATAATAATAATAATAATAATGCCGTATACTGAACCGCTGGACAAACAACGAAAAACTCGTAGATATATAAAAATATAATTTATATTTTTTTCTTCAACGGCGAAGAGTGTGTGTTGTAGGAATACAGTCAGTGAGAGTTTGCACATATCTTTCTTCTTTGGCGGGGACCCTTTTTGTGAAGTCATGCAGCAGCCGGAGAACACACACGGAGAGCTGACAGGTCTGCTTGAGTAACTAGCAAGTCTCTCCCTTCGCTCGAGCGACTAGCGGATCTCCGCCTTCTGTCCATAATTACCGACCTTATATTGTTTTTCAGGTTCCATGTGGATATACGAATATCCTTTTTGCCCACGTATATATCTGTTTATGGCTGGTTATCGAAACTTACACACTTCCGTTGTTTTCCGGTAATTTGTTGATCTTATTGGCGAACAGAAATATCTGTCACTCCATCTATAGGCAATAAATTATATTCTCACCATCGTATTTTATATTTTTCTTTCTTGTAAAAACCACTTTGTTCTGCTAAGTTCATCCTCAGCACTCTGTCGCTAGCTAAGCTAGTATATTACAATGATAGTTCTCTTAGATTTTTGAGATACGAATATATCTCCTCATCCTGGTTCGAAGACCAGACCTAGTCTTGATTAACAAAAAAATTGGATAGGCAACTTGCCGTCTGATGGATTTTGCCGTTCCAGCCGACCACAGAGTGAATATAAAAGAAAGCTAAAAGAAATAAGTATTTGAAACTTGTCAGAGAGATAAAAATCTTTGAAGAAAAACTGGAGGAATTGGCGATCAGAAGAAGAATCAAAACAATGTATCCATTCTTGAGATCGGCCTGAATACTGAGAAGAGTCCTAGGAGGCGTTTGGAGACTTGACTTGCTGTCTTTCAGAATCCAGTGGAAGACCGTCTGCAAACAATGCTATTACACGGCATAACGATTTATTAATAAAGTGATCAATTTTAATTTTGTCTAAAAACTACAAGTTGGAATTTAACAAAACTTTTATAACTTGATGGCAATACGTATTTGCTCGTGCCGTGAAAGAATTGTAAGGTTACGCTAAAATACACAGAAACTACAGCCATTAACTTTAATTATAATTCTTCCAAATAATTAACGAGGTTAAATTAAAAATCTGTGTATACAAGAAAAAATAACTTTAATTGCTTCATATCAGGATAGTTACGGATACATAAAGGAACTATTATCTAATGAATCGGAATCAGTTCAAAAAATGTTTAATAAGGATATGTGTCCCTTTTATTGGAAAAAAATAGATAAGGTGCTATTCCATGGAACACGCCAATTTTTCGATATTATCTGATGTAATTCCACGTGAGACGGCAATTATACAAGAATGCTGCGAGCAATATTGAACAAGTCCTGGCGGCAACACCCAGCAAGGCACCAACTATACGACCACTTGCCTCCCATCACGAAAACTATACAAGTTAGACGAACCAGACATGCAGGACACTGCTGGAGAAGCAGGGACGAGCTCATAAGAGATGTACTCCTATGGATCCCCACCTATGGCCGAGCAAAAGCAGGACGACCAGCTCGAACATACATACAGCAGCTATGTGAGGATACGGGATGATGCCCTGAAGACCAGCCAGAGGCAATGAACGATAGGGAGAAGTGGCGAGAGAGGGTCAGTGATATTCGTGCTGGCGGCAGGATGATGATGATGATGATGATGATATTCACTATTGCTTACCTCAAGTACTACTGAAAACTTATTGAAGCAGGCATTCCGTAGTTTTATGTGCTACATGTAAGATTGCAGAATCTTGCAAAAATAAGAAAAAGCTAAACTGGATTATCAGGTTTTCCTTTGTTAATGGTTTTTCTTTGTTCTTTATCAAAGTTTCAAGGTGTTCTCTCAAGAAGGCAATTTAAGAATCTGTACTTATTTTAAAACCGCCAGGAACTTTCCACGGACTAACAGTGATACCTCCAATAATATTAGCCAAATCATGATCCCTTTCTCTTTGGCTTCTCAAGCATTGATGACGATCTTATCTGCTTACGACCTATTCTTTGCTTAAACTGTTACGGCTATCAAGAGTAGCATAAGATTCATCCCAGAACAAAACTTTTGAGAAGTTGTTTTCTTTTGCCTATTTCAAACGCTTTTGTACGTGTATTTTGGACACTAGCGGCGTTATCACCGGTCTCTCTGATGCTTCGACCTATTTTTAGAAGACGATATTGAGTAGTTCTGAACACAGTTCTTTCTGCAATGCACCTGGAAAGTTCTCCGCTGATCCAGCCAGGGTTATTCAGAGCTTCATGTCTAATTCCGGATTTAGGATATTAAGACACACTCGAGTGATCCTTATTGGCCCTCTCAGGTATCTTTGTCAGAGCTGCAACAAATATTTTCATAGGTTAGTTATATGTTCCAATTAATCAGCATTATTCTAAGGTTGGTATACCTTTTGCAAGTTCAGATATTATAATCTATTTCACAGTATCGGTCAAGTCACATTTGCAATGCGTAATTGCAAGACTGGTTAATCATCGGTAACATTAAAGTGTCATATTTACGTAACCAGTGCTTATAACTGTTGCAATAATTCAAGGAAAATTTCATTGAATTCTTACTTGTAGTTTTTGGAAAAAATGGAAAAATGTTATCTCGTTAACTATTCGGTGCGCTGTGTAATAATAGTTTTGACTAGTATTATTTCAATCTTCCTAAATCTTGTTTATCTTTTTTAATCTCTGCGCTGACAGTGAGGCTTACAATACGCGCATTGGTTAGGTTTGATTTCTTTGTTTAATGGCATGTCAACCTTCGTGGGCTATTCAATACCAAAATCCTCTCTCCAGAAGAACAGCTGTGATGCTATTTAAACCATGACTGGGAGGATAAGGGGGTTCATACCAATTCCAAACGTATTTGTCAGAAAGTGAACGTAAGAGTTCGACTGAAGTCCGAACTCACTTACTACGATTCCGTAGTCCAGCACTTTAACCATTACACCACGAGTTGTATTCCCACCATAGATATAAGGGATATCTTGGGTATGACACTAAGCTGTATCAGATGGGAAATCTTCACTTCTGAAGATCTTGGTTTGGTTTCCTTTTATGGCACATCAATTATTGTAGGTTATTAATGCCAAATCACTTTTTATCATATTTACCCAACCCCTCCGCTCGGGCAGGATATGACACAAGGTCAGTTTTTTAAGCGAAGTTTAACAGGTTTGAATTCAGAGTTTTCCTAGACTAGTTGCCACACCAAGGCTAAAGAAATCAGTCTGCCCTACTATTTACCCATAGCTGGAGGGAGAATAATTTGATTCATACCTTTCCTAAGGGTATTAGTGCTATGTGAAATGCAATCAGTCTCATCCAGTATTTGAACTCGTATCGCCGTGTCCATTTCCTGCGACGATAGCCATTACACCACGGGCACCTCCTCAAATCCCTTTTTATAAATACAGAAAGTTCTATTAAATGAATTCAGTTTAGCATAAGTACACAATTTAGTTCTATTTGACCCGTTGATAGGACCCTGTCAGGTGATAGCATTCCTTTTAAGAGTGGAGCCGGGGGCGATGGCAATAAAGAGGTACTTCGGATTCCCCAAAGCTCCTGCATTACTGGAACCTCACCATCAGATTATTTAGAGTCATATCCAAGACACTCATTTGGAAAGTCTTACACCTCAGCTGAGATGCAGTTGGTATATTCTACAGCCCCAGCTATGGGGAGTAAGTTTTATCCATTGCCATGGCTCCCAGGTTCACTCTGCTCTGGAGAGGTAGTGCCTGTTAGTGTACAATCTATTGATGAAATACGTCGGTTAAAAAATTCTTTATTGTCAAAAGGACAATGTGCAAAGAAAACTTTTAAGAAAAATGACACAAAACATGTAAATATAAACGTACAATAAACGCAATTCTTAATGGAGGTACCCGTGGTGTAATGGTTATCGTCGTAGGAAATGGACACGGCGATACGATTTCAAATCCTGGACGAGACTAATTGCATTTCACATAGCACTAATACTCTTTGGAAAGGTATGAATCCAATTATTCTCCCTCCAGCCATGGGAAAATAGTAGGGTAGTCTAGGTTCTTCAGCCTTGATGAGGCTACTAGTCCAGGAGAAGGAAAACTCTGAATTCAAACCTGTAAAACTCCGCTTAAAAATTGACCTTGTGTCATATCCTATCCGAGCGGAGAATAATAATAATAGAATAAACGCAATTCTTCAACCTTTTGGTATAAAATCACCCAAGATCGGTAGAAATGTTGTTAAAGACAATCAATCAATGTTTATATTTAGTTCACCCCGACCACAAGGAGGAACAGCTCATATTTGCGAAAAAAGAATAAAGAATAATCTCCTGGTGAGACTCGAACTCACCCATACCTCTGTGTCGATAAAAAGTAACAAGAATTAGGAAAATGAAAGAACTAAAATTATTATCACTCTGTTTTTACTTTTCTTTTTCTTTTACTTCAGTTTTCTTTTAATCTCTATATATCTTTCTTTCTTTTTAATCTTATCTTTACTTCCTTCTCTTTCTCTTTATTTCCTTCTCTTTTTCTTTATTTCCTTCTCTTTTTCTTCATTTCCTTCTCTTTTTATTTATTTCATTCTCTATTTTCGGTTTACTTTTTACTTTTTATTCCATAGTTTTTATTCTTTCATTTAATCATTCTTTCAGTTAGCTATTCGTACTTTCGTTTGTTCGTACATTTTCAATCACTATCCGTTTTCTTTCTTTCTTTCTTTCTTTCTTTCTTTCCCTTACTCTTTTATTTCGTTCTTTTCTCCTTTCTTTATTTTCTTTCTTTCACCACAAAAAAAAAAAAAAAAGAAACAAAAATTCACTGCAAAATTTTGTTTTTCTTTCTTCTACATTCTTTTGACATTATTTTTCGACTTTCCCGATTTTACACGAATTTCTTTTATTTCATTTCTTTTTTTTTTTTTTCGTGGGGTGGGCTGAATTTTTTTTTCTTTTTTCTTTTTTTTTTTATTTTCCATTGTAATTTACGTTTATTACAATTCCTGACCTTTGTCAATAGTTGCACTAATTTCCTTTGCCTTTCTTTTTCCATTGATATATATAATCTACTATTTGTTTATTATTATTATTATTATTATTATTATTATTATTATTATTATTATTTCTTCGGAGAACAAAACACGAAGATCAAGCGCACAAAATGCACTGCTTCATGAGAGAGAGAGAGAGAGAGAGAGAGAGAGAGAGAGAGAGAGAGAACGTTCATTTTAAATTCCAAAATGGCGGGTTTGAACTTCAAGTAAGCCGCATCTTAATGAACTAACATTTAGCCTCTCCCCAATCATCTGACAGTTATTTTTAAGCGACTCTTTTTTTTTTTTTCATTTTTTTTATTTATTTATTTTTCTTAGCTAAATCTATTTCTTAAATATTTTTAAATGTTTTAATTATTTATTTTATCGTATTCTATTTTTCTTCGAGGAAATTATGATTGATCATTCAGTCCATGCCCTTTTCTTTTACAATTCTGACATTCAGATATCCTTCTCATTATTATTATTATTATTATTATTATTATTATTATTATTATTATTATTATTATTATTATTAGTAGTAGTAGTAGTAGTAGTAGTATTTGTAGCACTTTTATTATTAGTAGTATTTTATTCAGGATATCTATTGCGCAGGACTAGGGGTTTGATTTGCAAATTTCGTCGGCTGCTTGTTATTTCTTTTGTATTCCCACCAATATAACACGCTCCAGCCTGGAATCAATCAACATTTCATTAGACCACATATTTTTTAATATAACTTGCCAGTGTTCCTATGATTGTAATCACAACCTTCACCTTTTGGTTCGCGGAAATGTAACTTTTGTTTTTCATTTGTGTTATGTATTTTATTCAGTTAATCATAACTCATGTATATACTATATATGATTTGCTCACACACACACACACACACACACACACACACACACACACACACACACACACACACACATCTATATATATATATATATATGTGTGTGTGTGTGTGTATGTGTGTGTGTGTGCGAACTGAAACAGATGTAAACAGGAGATTAATAATTAAAAAAAGATCAATGCATTTAATAGGAAATTTAATCACCCGACTTAGAAAGACTTCAAAATTAACAACTATAATCACCTATGCCAACAAGTAAACTCTTCAAGTCATCACTGATTTGAATGGGCGCCGCTCGAAAATAAAATCATGAAAAGTCCTCTTAAACAAACAAACAAGTCTCTCAAGTTAAGGATAATTTGAAACACATTCTCTTCAAATCTTATCAAATCACATTTTTAAAAAAAAGGTGCTCAAGAAATATATATATTCAGAAAATAAAATGGAAACACTTTGATCAGACAACGTTATTTAGTCAAATGGATATGCTCAAATAGTATATTTTTCAACGCGCTCCATATTGTATTTGAAATAATGTTTTTGAAGGAATCGATTCATTTAAAACCATTTTTTTCAAATTTAAAAAAGAAATTAGGAACTTTCAAATTAATTCTTCCTTTCTTGTCCAGACAACTTTTTTCCTGACATTGATCCATAGTCAAAATTAGTTAAGAGACATCAAAAATACACTTCACGTAAGGAATATTTTCCTGTATTTAGATCATTTTTGTTCACCCTTCATATATATATATATATATATATATATATCTGTGTGTGTGTGTGTGTGTTATTGTATGACGGTATGTGTGTTTAACATGCATAAATATATATGTGTATGTGTGTATGAGTGCGTATGTGTGTGTTGTAGTATGAGTGAGTGTGTTTTAACTTATATATATATATATATATATATATATATATATATAAATAATTTGCCTTCGCCTGCACTGATATCCCTGACCCTCTTTCGCTAACCATCTCTATCGTCAATCGCACCCGGTAGGTCTTCAAGTCTATATCCAGTATCCGCACAGAACTATTGTAAATAGGTTCGAGGTGCTTGCCCTGCTTTTGCTCGGCCATGTGAAAGGGGCCATATGAGTATGTCACTTATGAGTTCGTCCTTACTTCTCCCGCAGTGTCCTGAATTTTTGGTTAATCTAACTTGGATAGTTTTCGTGATGGGTGGTATGAGGCTGTACAGCTGCTGCTTTGTTGGGTGCTGCCTCCAGAATTTGTTCAATATTGCTCGCAGCATTCTTGTGTAATTGCCGTCAAGCAATTTCTCCATGCGTTTACTTAGCTTCAATATAGTGCATCCATATAGCAGTATCGCCATAACCGCCGCTTGGAAAAAAATGCATTTTATTTTATCGGTCAGGTCTGATTTCCATATGACCGATAGTCTATCAACAGCTGTCCGTACCTTTACCTTATTATTCTCTTAGGGCCTCAAACATTTACCCATGAATTTTCTTGTGGCCTCACACATTGACCTTTATATTTTTAGGGCCTCACTCACTGATGCTTTTATTTTCTTGGCCCCTCATACATTGACCCTTTTATTTTCTTGGGGCCTCACACATTGACCCATCTATTTTCTTAGATCCTCACTAACTGACTCTTATTTTCTTAGGGCCTCACTAACTGACACTTTTATTTTCTTAGGATCCGACACATGGACTCATCTATTTTCCCAAACAGTCTCATTTGGCGCCCCATTCATTCGGCCTTGTGCCACATCAAAGCAAAGAGCTTTGTAAATTACTATTTTCCCAAACAGTCTTCAATGTCCTCTTCCGACTTACCATCAGCTAAGTTATTGCACTTTCTTTAATGTTGCTCACACTTTTAAAGCTTCCTTTTGTCAACGTCCTTTTCAGTTATAGTAAAATGCAGAATTTGCAAGGACCATATCTTAACTAGATGTATTGACCCAGCCTCTTTACCTCAAGTTTAATTTCTAAGCGGAGCACAGATGGGTTTACATTCAGAGTTTTCTTTCTATGCTAAAGAATACTGTCTGCTCTGTTATTTATAAGCAGCTGGGTAGAGAACTGGTGGATTCATATTGTCCCCAAGGGCATTAGCCTAGTCTAGGATTTGAACGCGGAACACGATTCCGTTTTCTTCTTTTTTTTTACCACGGTAACCATTACACTACCTATGAAACAGTGTCCTCTATCTTGACTGTAGAGACTGTGACAGACCTTAGATAGAGTCAGGTGATATCACTCTAAATAAACCTAACACACAGTGTACTATCTCACTCAATAACATCTCGCTACAGACAGAGTAACCCTAAGGGAGAGTGTCGGTTCAAATAATCGCCCTAAACCTCCGTATGGTTATCTTTTTTAGTTACATCAAGAACATATTGTTGAGTTATTTAAAATCGCTTCAGATTTTGTGGGGAAAATTATCCGGCAAAGATAAAAATACTTTTCAGATGCAAAAGTGTTTTGCATTTTCAGGCAAATTCTTAAGGTGTGTATTTACCCAGCCCCTCCACCTCGGGCAGGATGTGGCACAAGTTGAATTTTAAACAGAATAAAGATTGTGTGAATTCACTTTTCTTTCTCCTTGACTGGTTGTTTTAGCAAAGCTAAAGAACCCTCTATGCCCTACTATTTACCCATATTTACAGAGAGAACAGATAGCTTGATACGTTCATTAAGACTATTAGCATTAACGGGAACGTAAATAGATTCGTCCAGGATTCGAACAAGAGTCGCCAATTTCATTTCATACAAGGATAAACCATGAATCTAAGCAAGCCTCTTCTTAAGGTGTGTCCAATAATCTTTAAAGATGTTTCTTCAAAGATTTCCCAATCACTGTGCAAAAGGTGGTTCCGGGAACCTTAGCGAGAGAAAAGATAAAAGTAAACAGCGCTAAGATTAGTCGACCATAGTCGAGGGTGACTCGAAGGCTCCCTTTTCGATAGCTACTACACCAAGGTGTAGGGGAGGGCGCTACTCCATTCCCTGGATTGCTCCACTTTACCCTTGAACCGTACCTTATAATGCTGAGTGTTAAGCAAGGTGGTATCAAGTTCCATTTTTAAAGTCTTTGGTATGACTCGACCTGGGATTAAACCCAGGTCTCCCGGGCCATTGGCGAACACTCTAACCGCTGGGCCAAAAATATAAATTCACTAAAAGAAAGAAAGAATGTGAAAGAAAGCGATTTGTTAGTTTGTTTGGGTTTATGGCATATCAACCTTTGTTGGTTATTCAATGGCAAATCCTCTTTATACATGTATATTAAATTTATAGGATTTGATATGGTTTGGTTTATGACATATCAACTATTGTAGGTTATGTAATGCCAAAACATCTCAATACATAAACGTTATTTTTTTTTTATCATTAAGGGTTTTCGGACTATTGTCTTCATCTTAATTGTTATTTCCACAACGTTTCGGTCAATAAGTCTTCCTGCCTTCGTTAGGTGTTTGTCGACCTCAGGAACCTATATGGAACTTCGAACTAAGTCCTTTATTAAATCCACAGGGGTTGCCTGTTCTGACTCCGTTAGCCATAACCGGGTAAAAGTGTTGTGTATTCCTGTATTGTTACTCGCTTGCAGTCGGGAATACTTACACTTGTACCCAGTTCTGGCTAACAGTATAAGAACAGGCAACCCCCGTGGATTCAATAAAGGACCTTGTTCGAAGATCCGTGAAGGTTCCCGAATTTGATAAGCACCTGAAGAAAGCCGGAGGACATATCGACCTAGACGTTGTGGAAATAACAATAAAGATGAAGACAACAGTCCGAAAACCATTAATGATAAAAATCATCAAGCTTCGTCGCAGAAATTTTGACAACTACATTAAATGTATAGGATTTGGTATGGTTTCGTTTTATGGCATATCAACCATTGAAGGTTATTCAAGGCCAAATCATCTTTATACATATCATCATCATCATCATCATCATCATCGCGCTAGTAGCACAGATATCCCTGACCCTCTCTCGCCACTCCTCCCTATCGTTCATCGTCCTAGGTAGGTCTTCAGGACAACATCCCGTATCCTCACATAGCTGCTGAATGTATGTTCGTGCTGGTCGTCCTGCTTTTGCACGGCCATGTGTGGGGGTCCATAAGAGTACATCTCTTATGAGTTCGTCCCTGCTTCTCCAGCAGTGTCCTGCATGTCTGGTTCGTCTAGCTTGAATAGTTTTCGTGATAGGGGGCAGGTGGCCGTACAATTGGTGTCTTGTGGGGTGTTGCCGCCAGGACTTGTTCAGGATTGCACGTAGCATTCTTGTATAATTGCCCTCTGGCTTCTTCTCCAGCCGTTTTGTTAGCGTCCATGTAGTGCAGCCATATAGCAGTATCGATGTGACCGCTGCCTGGAAGAAACTGCGTTTCATTTTATTGGTTAGGTCTGATTTCCATATAATCGATAGCCTATTGATAGCTGTCCATGCTTTCGTTAACCTGGTTTCGATGTCCTTTTCGGTTGATTCGACGCTGCTTCCTAGGTAAGTGAATTTGTCTACTAGTTTAAGAGGGGTTCCTTCTAGAGTGGAGATGTCCCCCGTTTGATTATAGCACATATATTCCGTTTTCTGTGCATTAACATAGAGGCCTATGCTTGCTGCTGCTCCTTCCAAACTATGCAGTAGTATTTCAGCTTGGTCAGGTGTATTTGCCAGTATCGCTATGTCTTCAGCGTAGTCGGCGTCGGTAATTGTTGTAGCGGGGTACCTTTTGCTTCTTTTCTTCGTCAGTTCGAAGCCATTCTCTCTGATTTTGTCAATCGATGTTCTAAGGACGTAGTCTAGACAAATGATAAAGAGGTACGGAGCCAGCGTGTCTCCTTGTAGTACTCCTGCTACAATGTCGAAGTATTCTGTGTCTCCATCTGGTGATCGTACTTTTACTTTAGTGTTTCTATAGAGAATCGTTATTGCCGCTACGGTTTCTTTAGGTATGCCGTACGCTAGTAGGATTTGTTCCATCTTTCCTCCGTGAATGGAATCGAAAGCCTTGGTAAAGTCAACAAATATTAATGTCGCTTGTAGGTTTTTTGCCCGTACACCTTCAAGGATTCTATGGATGGTTAATATTTGAGGTCGTGGATCTATTTCTTCGGAAGCCATTTTGGTTTTTTCTAAGTATGTTGTCGATTTTGGGTTCTATTCGGTTTCGTAGTAGGGCATTGTAGATTTTGGCTGCTATGGATGTAAGTGTTATGCCTCGGTAGTTTTTGGCTAATCCGAGGTCCCCCTTTTTAGGGAAGGGGAGTATGCATCCCTTCATCCATCTATCTATCGGATTTTGATTGTATACTGCGTTGCAGTGTCGGAGCAGTATGTCGTCGAACTGTCTGGTCTTCCATACTTCCGGGGGAATTTCGTCTAGCCCTGCAGCTTTCCTATTTTTATTTTTTCTGAGAACCGAGTCGAGTTCTTCTTGTGTGAACGGTCCTAGTTTAATGTCTAATTGTTTGCTAATTATTCTGGTGATTGGTTCATGTGTTATTTTCGGTGGGTTTCCTAGTAAGTTTTCGAAGTGCTGTTTCCACAGTTTTATTCTTTCTTGTTGGTTTGCTGCTTTCAGTTTTGCTTTGGCTGTGTTCTTTCTTCTTCTCACTTCGTTTATTGTTTGCCAGGCTATCCTAGATTGTCTATCTTCCACCGAGTCTCTAATCTTATCTATCTGATTTTGAATGTATTCTGTCTGTTCCTTTATATATATGCCTGCTAATTGATATTGTGCCGTTTTTAGTTTTAAGGCATTTGTGTTTGTTGGGTTTTTTCGATAGTTTTTGGAGGCTGTTTTCACTAGTGCACGTTTTTCTCCCACGGCAAAAGTTTCCCATGGGACTCTATATTTAGTTTTGAGTTTTGTTGGAATGCATTTCGCTGCTGCCTCGTGGTGGGCATTGACGAAATTTTCATATTCATCGTTTGGTGTACTTTTTTCCGTCTTGTAGTGTTTCGAATCTATTTCTTAATTCTTATACGTATGTATCTCTTATATCTCTGATGTTCAATAGGACCCAGTCATAGTGTTTGGTAGTCGCTGTTCGTTTGGCGTTTTTTCGTAGGCTTAACCGTATTTTCGCCGTGACTATTCGGTGATCGGTGGACACACCCTCAAAAGAGGAGTATGCCTCGCATGGTTTGGTTTATGGCATATCAACTATTGTTGGTTATGTAATGTCAAATCCTCTTTATACATATATATCAAATATATATGAATTGGTTTGGTTTGGTTTTATGCTATATCGACCATTGTAAGTTATTTAATGCCAAAACCTCTTTATAAATATATATTAGATATATATGATTTGGTTTGGTTTGGTTTGGTTTTACAGCGTATCAACCATTGGGGGTTATTTAATTTCAAATCCTCTTTACATATATATGCATATATATAGAATTTATATGGTCCGGTTTAATTGTGTTTTTGGTATATCAATCATTGTAGGTTATTTAATGCCAAATCTTCTTTATGCATATATATCAAATATATATAATTTGTAAACAAAATTTGTTTATATCATTTTCAAATAGCCTGAACTTATTTTCTTTTTGCACACGGTTAAGTGGTTTCAAGTAGAAGAAATCGAGTAAATTAAAAGAGACTTTGGATTTGAAAATCTCACCCGATGATTACCGTAACGCGTATTGCACCTTCTTATGCCCGATATCGTGACTCTAAACAACTTGGCAGACTGAGGGTAGAGCGATTATTTAAAAATCTTCATGATATATCACTCTGAATAAAACTCTTACACAGTGCTCATGTTCACACAATAGCATCTTGATTTCAACAGAGTAACACCACAGGACAGTGTCAATTCAAGTTTTCGACTTTTGAGATATTCAAATTGGGTTGAGACTTATCGGGAAAATTTGGAATTTTGCGTACTTTCTAGCAAAGATGAAAATATTTCTCTCAATCGGGTCAGTGGCATTTACAGCGGGACAATGCACCATTCCACAACTCCATCCTTGTGACCGACTAATTGACCAAGATGGGCATCAAGACAGTTCCTCAGCCTCCCTGTAGTCGAGACCTTGCTCCCTGTGACTTTTGGTTATTATCTAAGCTCAGAGGCTATCGTTATGAGTCGCATAAGTTTTTTTTAAAGAAAGTGCATACACACACAGTACACTTCAAAGATTTTCCTATCATAGTACAAAAGATAGTGCCGAGAATATTAGTGAGAGTAAACTTAAACTTATACAGAAACGAGATCAAGGAAAATTCTTAAGGTGAGAATAGTAAACGCAGAAGTCAATTTCATATATGCTTCTAAGATTTCGCAACCATGGTGAAAAGAGAATGCCGTGAACTTGAAGGAGGGAAAGTTAATGGCAAATAGAAACGAGATCAAGGAGCAATAAATAAACAGAAAGAAAGAAAGAAAGAAAGAAAGAAAGAAAGAAATAAAGAAAGAAAGCCTCATGAACTAATATAAATTCCAACAAACAAGAGGGAAAAATTGAGTGAATTAAAAGAAATATCGGATATGAAAATAGATGATTAATTAGGGAAAGAGTCAGAAGGTTGATAGTTTCATTGGTTTCCTTGATATGAATGAGTCAACTGAACGCTCCCCACAGATTTGTATTGCTTAGCGAGTGCCAAAAACAGGAGAAGACCCCCGGGGAAAAAACTTTAGCGCTGATACAAGCCACAGGTCAAGAAAGGCTGCCAGTTAAGGGCGGAAAAACGGGAGTTCGAGGAGACAATAGAGTTGAAAAATTTGGACGAATAAAATATTTAGAAATGCAATGTTAAATAATTTAGCAAATAATAATAATAATAATAATATTTGCAAAATTGTCGACTTTGCTGTCCCGGCTGACCACAGAATAAAACTGAAAGAATGTGAAGAGATAAGTACCACGACCTTGCTAGAGAATTGAAAAAACTATGGAACATGAAGGTGAGAATTATACCAATTGCGATTGGTGCGTTTTTCACGATAACTAAAGGATTATTATAGGGCTTGGAGGAATTGGAAGTTGGCGGCCGAGTGGAGACCATCCTAACAACAGCATTATGGAAAACGGCTAGAATACTGAGAAGAGTCCAGGAGACTTGAGTAGACTTGCTGTCACTCAATCTCCAGTGAAAGCCCATCAGATGTCGCTGATGTGAAAAAATCTGATGAGTAAACAACAACAACAATAATAATAATAATAATAATAATAATAAACAAAATAGATAACTTGCTGAATTGTAGACTTAGCTAATCCGGCTGACCACAGAGTAAAACAGAAAGTAAGCGAAAAGAAGGATCAGTACCTTACAAGGGAATTTTAAAAAAAAACTGTGGAATATGAAAGTAACGATTATACCAATTGTAATCGACGGTCTTGCTACAGTCACAAAAGGATTGATACAAGGATTGGAGGACTTGGAAATAAGAGGAAGAGTGGAGACCATCCAAACCACTGCATTATTGAGATCGGCCAGAATATTGAGAAGAGTCCTGTATACTTGAGGAGACTTGCTGTCACTCAAACCCCAGTGAAAGACCATCAGTTCACGCTGAAGGGAAAAAACTCTCAAGGAGTAAATAATAATAATAATAATAATAATAATTAAAGTGATGTCAGATATGAATATATAAAAATATATTTGTCCAAATAAAGGAGAGGACAAGATTCAAAATATTCGAATAGGTGATACCACTGAACTGAGTGCAAAAAATGAGCTTGAGCTCAAGGCCATTTAAATAGGGTTTACAAAGTATATATATATTCAATATATATGAATAAAGATGTTGTGACACTAAATAACCGGGTGTGTCCTCATGGTGTAATGGTTAAAGTGATGGACTGCGGAATCGTAGTAAGCGAGTTCGTACTCCAGTCTCACTGCAACGTTCACTTTCGGGCAAATATTCTTGGGAAAGGTATGAACCCCCTTATCCTTTTAGCTATGGATTAAATAGTACTACTACTTTTCTTCTAGGAGAATAGCTTTGGCATTATGGCATTAAACAAAGTAAACAAACCAAAGCATTAAATAACCTCCAAAGGCTGATATGCCATAAAACGCATCCAACCAAAACTTTAGGCCCAGGTCATATGTCTTAGCGATTTGGAGTAGATGATGTGCATATATGAAGAGATAATAAAAGAGGAAAATAAAAAGCTTCAAATCATAACATTTTGGTTGATGAATCTAGAAATTGGTACATTTCGAGAGAATTTTTGCTTTACTATTGCAGTAAATGTGGATCAAAGACAAACCAGAAGCAATAGACAATAGAGAGGGTTGGTGAGAGAAGGTCAGGGAAATCCGTGCAGATGGCGCGACGTGATGATGATGATTGAAGTAAATTTAATCTTTAAAAATACTGAAAATATATTAGTTAGTCATCATCATCATCATCTCGTGCCGCCAGCATGGATATCCCTGACCCTCTCACACCACTTCTCCCTATCGTTCATCGCCTCTGGCTGGTCTTCAGGGCTACATCCCGTATCCTCACAGAGCTGTTGTATATATGTTCGAGCAGGTCGCCCTGCTTTTGCTCGGCCATATGTTGGGTTCCATAGGAGTACATCACTTATGAGCTCGACCCTGCTTCTACAGCAGTGTCCTGCATGTCTGGCTCGTCTAGCTTGGATAGTTTTCGTGATGGGAGGCAGGTGGTCGTATAGTTGGTGTCTTGTGGGGTGTTGCCCCCAGGACTTGTTCAATATTGCTAGCAGCATTCTTGTGTAACTGCTGTCTATCTTTTTCTCCAGACGTTTTGTTAGCGTCCAAGTAGCGCATTCATATAACAGTATTGATATGACCGCTGCTTGGAACAAACTGTATTTCATTTTATCGGTCAGGTCTGACTTCAATATGATCGATAGCTTATCGATTGCTGTCCATGCCTTCGTTAGCCGCGTGTCGATGTCTTTTTTGGTTGATGAGACACTGCTTCCTGGATAGGTGAACTTGTTTACCAGTTTCAGTGAGCTTCCATTTAGTGTAAAAATGTCTGTTTGATTAAAGCACATGTATTCCGTTTTGTGTGCATTGACATGGAGGCCAATGCCTGCGGTGGCTTGTTCCAAACTATGCAGTAGTCTTAGTAAACCAGCATAAGAAAGAGAAGAGTAATTAACACAGCTCCCTCCGCTTTCAAAATCATATGACCGGCTGTTTTTACACCAATCATGAAGCAGTGTGTTAGGATAGGAATAAAAAAAAGTGTATTTTACGAAATAAAGAAGATGGACGAATTTCAAAACATTTAGCTAAGGTCTGGTTTCCCGGGATTGATGGGTCGTTCGAATTTCAGATCCATAAAAGTTAAAGCAACTATTCAACTAAGAGACAACAATAGAAAGAATGGACTAAAGAAGACTGCAAAAAAGTAATTCATCGTTACTTCAATGACAAACTATATTAAAGTTAAAACTGATATTTAGCAACAAAAGAGAAAGTGTAATATATGTGGGGCATACGATAAGCTTCTAGACATTTTTCGGATGGGCATTTCATATTGTCGTAGAATCTTGAGAATTCAGAATGGTATTGCTATACATCTTATGAGATGACTCACCAATTTTTATGATTTCAGGTTAAAATGAACAGCTACAACAGCAATTGGAATACACCCTACTAAAGCCTGATTGTCACAGGTAGTGAATTTCAAAAATGCAATCTGACATTTTGAAGAACGATATGCAATAAAATTATGTTTTAACCTTGGAAAAAATCCCACAGAAATATATGGTAAGTTCAGACTGCTTTTCGACCATCTTGCATGAATCGAGCATCAGTTTTTGAGTGGCATTAGGGATTCGAGGAAGACAGGAAGTCTGTGAGGGATGATGAGAGGTGTGGCAAGAGTAAGGAAGTCAATACACCAGAGTTGATTGGCCAAACAGTTAGGGTTAGGTTTACTATGTTTAGGTTTTAAGGAAGTTCAGGAAGAGAATCCTTGGGAAGAGGCCAGCACTCTTCAAATCGGGTCAGTGGCATTTCCACCAGGACAATGTACCAGTCCACAACTCCATCCTTGTCACAGACTATTTGACCGAGAAGGGAACCAAGACAGTTCCTTAGCCTCCCTGAAGTCCAGACCTTGCTCCCTGTGACTTTCGGTTATTCCCTAAACTCAAGGAAAAACTTAGAGGCTGTCGTTATGAGACAATTGAGGAGATGAAAGAGGCTGTGACGAAGGCCATTGACACGCTCACACAAGAGGACTTCCATGTGGCCTTCCAGAAGTTGTTGGAACGGTACAAGTGCATTGCTTCCGGAGGAGGAGAATGCTTTGAAGGGGATTAGAGTTTCATGTGTGTACTATCAATAAAAGTGCCCATACGAAAAAAGTCTGGAAACTCATCGTATGCACCTCGTATGTGGTTAAAAAATAAACAAATAAATAAAAAAAAATGGTTAATAAGTGAATGCAGCAAACTAGCGTAAAAGGAGTACAAGATTAACAAGACTGGATGGAAAAGGTGATCCACAGAGAACTGTGCAAGGAATTAAATTGTGACCACACTACCAAGCGGCATATGCAAATACCTAAATCTGTCTTTGAGAGTGAGATATATAAAATATACTGGGATTTTGAGATACAAAAAATTACCAAATCCAAGCCAGAAAACCAGACTCGGTGATAATTAACAAATTAAAAAAGAAAAGAACTTGCTATCTTGCAGAATGAAAATAAAAGAAAGCGAAGAACTAAAAAGTTATGGAATATGAGGCTGATGGGAATAACAATCGTAAAAAGTGAACTTGGAACCGCCCCTTAAGTCTTGTGAGAAAATTTGGAAATTAGAAGAATTATCGATATCATCAAGACTACAGCTCGTATAAAATACCACCAACTTACGCTGGTGTGAAAACTCCCAACAAGAAAAATAATATTGATGAAATTTAATGATACAATTTGGTATAAAAATGTGTCATACTGATTATAAATAGTGATAAAAGAGAAACAGCAGAGGAATAGAACTACCAAATTAGAAAAGAATAAGATAAACAGGAGAAATGGAAAAGTTCACGTACATGGGAACTTTGGAATCTGACTGGAAAAAATAAAAAAGTGTAACGCAATAGAAAGAGAAAACATTTTGAAAGAAAGCTCTCCGGCAGACATTACAATACACACCTATACACTATTTAGATAATTTAGACAATTCTTAATATGAACACAGGAGAGACTGAGTAAAATGGACCAAAGGTAGAAAGTTGATGACTATGCTGATGATTTTACGCCCTCGAGATCTTCTAGAAAGACTATATGTGTCAATCAAAGGAGAAAAACGACTCGCCAATATTGAGGTTTGCGGAAATGCATCAATGCAAGGACTCTAGTAGTACATTACAAAAGCAACAAAATCTGGATAATAGAAATGGGAAGAAAAACAACTATACGAATATTTTAAGAGACAAACAAGGATATTGCACACGAAAAGGTCTCATCATCGCTATGAAAACGGAACCTCAAAAGAGAAACTCCTGCTCTTTTCATAGGAATACAAAATGATACCATAAGAAATATTTAAGTTAAAGAAAAAATTGATAACACAAGACAAAATAATAAGAGTAAGTTATGAGGTAACAGAGATCGAATGGTTAATCACCTAAACGAATGAAGCAAACTGTTACAAAAGGAGTGCAAGAGTAGGCATGACTGGGTAGGAAGGATCGTGCACTGAGAATATTTCAAGACATTAAAATTCTATCATAATACCATTGAAATAAGCACAAACAAGAATTCGACCAAAAATTGAAAACCATGAAGAACGCTGAGACTCTGAGAGGCTAATGTGTCATTTAATTCCCGACAGAATGCCAGACATGATGTTAAATGACAAGAAAAAGAATAACTTGTCAGCCAGTGGATGTTAAGGTTCCATCGACCACTGAATGAAATTAAAGTAACTAAAGTTAGCGACCGTAGCCGAAGACGACCCAAAGGCTCCCTTTTCGATAGCTAGAACACCAAGGTGTATGGGGTGCGCTACTCCTTTCCCTGGATTGCACCACTTTACCCTTGATCTATAAATTTTATAACGCTGAGCGTTAAGCAAGGAGGCATAAAGTACCATTTTTTGAGTCTTTGGTATGACTCGACCAGGGATTGAAACCAGGTCTCCCGAGCCATTAGCGAACAATCTAACCATCATGCCAATGTCTGGTAATGAAATTAAAAGAAAGTAAAAAGATAGACAAGTTTTTTGGTCTTTCCGGAAAGCTGACAAATCTGTAGAATATGAAAGTCACAGTAATAGTAATTTTTATTGGGGCGGTTGCGAAGATCTCCATAGGCTTGCAACAGTCTCCTAAATCATGGAAAAGGAATCGGAGTAATAAGAAATCTGAGGAAGAATCGAAGCCACACAGACCACATCCTTGTTACGATCGGATAGAATACTCAAATGAGTTGTGGAGACTCGAGGGATCTTGCTTTCACTCAGGTTTAAGTGAAAAACTACTAGTTGAAACTAGCGAGAAAAATTACCAAGGTGTAAAAAAACAATCAACTACTCACTTGAAAGTAGAGAGCAATTTCTAGTGGAACAGAAAGGATGTCGCAAAAGAACTCGAGGAACAAATAACGAACAATAGGTAGACCAACATCTTATAAGGGGAGTAAAGAAAAGAAAGAAAAAATATTGCTAAGTAATCGATAGACAGTAAAAAGAATCACACTATATCTTACCACGAATATGAATGAGAAAATGTCCGAAATTTTTTAAGGTATCAGAAGACATCGTTAACTTCATCATCAGGAGGTGCCCGTTTTGTAATGGTCATTATCGTAGGAAATGGACTCGGCGACACGAGTTCAAATCCTGGACGAGACTGATTGCATTTCACATAGCACTAATGCCCTTGAAAATGATATGAATCAAATTATTCTCCCTCCAGTTATGGGTAAATAGTAGGGCAGACGAGGTTCTTCAGCCTTGGTGAGGCAACTAGTCTGGGAGAAGGAATACTCTGAATTCAAACCTGCTAAACTACGCTTAAAAAATTGACCTTGTGTCATATCCTGCCCGAGTGGAATGGTTGGTAAATATGGTAGATTTCATCAAAAGAGAAATGGGAAACTGGATAGTGGAAATAACAGCAGAAGAGCAAACACTTCAAGGGAGAATAACGCTTCCCATGGCTAAATTAAGAAAATGTACAGCAGGCTACAAATTTACAAAATCAAAGGAAATGCTAAACAACCGCATGTATGTATTTACCCAACCCCTCAGACCAAGCAGGATGCAACATAAGATCATTTTTTATGCGGAGTTTAACAGGTTCAAATTAAGAGTTTTCGTTCTCCTAGACCAGTTGCCATAAAAAGGCTAAAAGAGCCCAGTCTTCCCTACTATTTTACCTATAGCTGGCACTAAAATAGTTGTATTCATACCTTTACTAAGTGTATTTCTGTTATGTGAATTGAAGACGCATCCAGGATTTGAACACGTGTGGTCGTGTCCCTTTCCGACAACGGTAGCAATTACGCTATATGCGTCTCCTCAAACCATCTCATATCATCATCATTATCAAGTCACGTTGCTAGCATGGATTTCCCTGACTCTCTCTCTCTCTCTCACACACACACACACCCTTTATCTCTATCATCCATCGCTTCTGGCAGTTCTTCTCGATGACATTCATTGTCCGTTCAGAGTAGTTGTATTAAAGTTCTTGTTGGTCGGCCAACACTTGCATGTCCCTTTGAATGGGTCCATTAGAGAACGTCACTTATGAGTTCGTCCTTGTGTCCTGCATGTCTACATGTCTAAGTAAGAGTTTTACAGCTGCTACCAGGATTTGTTCAATATGGTGTAATATAATGGCCGAGGGAGTTCGGTTCATGCCTTTTTGTTTAGTTAGGCTGAGAACCTTTCGGCTCAGCACATGGGTTAGGTGCAACATTGATGCAGGTGTTAACGCGAGTGCACGCTGAGCGGACGTGTCACACAGAGATGTCACAATAGCCCAAGAAGAGAAATGGGTGACGGAGTGCGAATGACGTCACACACCGGAAGCGCGTGGAGGATTTGGGGATTTCGAAGAGAAGTTAAGAGAGATGAAACTAGACGCCGGACGAGACGGTCGACTTTTGCTGGATCGCCGAAGCCAGGCGAATTTGCGCGCTATTGGCGCCGCACGAGATAGGGGCCTGATGATAAAGACAGCATAAAAGGATTGTGTCTCTCTCCTTATGTCAAAACCTTCAACTCAAAGATTATAAAAAGTTTCATACCTGAACAAAGAAGTCGTTATGTGTTTTTGATTTTCGAGATTCCTACATTATATATGTTACCAACATTCGAGGTCCATTTCGCACATAGCCGTATCTGGCTATGGTACAATGGTATTCTTATGCAGTTCCCATCAAGGTTTTCCCTGATACGCTGAATCAGTGTAATAGAAAAAGGGCAAGAAACCCTTATATAAACTTTTATGATTTACCGCCTAGCTATAGGAATGAAGAGACCCTCGGGACTTAAGGGTAATCACTGTAGAAGAGGATAGGGATGTCCGCGTTCAAATCCTGGAGGAGGCTGTTTGTATTTCACGTTGTGCTTATACCCTTAGTAAAAAGGGGGAATCCAACGATTCCTTCTCCAGCGATAAGTAAATATTAAGACAGACGGGGATAATTTGCCTTCGTATGACAACTCATAGTGGAGAATGAAAACTGTGAATTCAAACCAGCTGTAGTCCGTGATAGAGATATGTTCCGCTAGGTTATTCTTCCAATAACCAAATCAGGTTTTGGGACAAGAGAGAGGGTGAAATGCAAACAGGTCACCGAGCCCTTTTACTTCTTTGATAATCGTTACACCACGAGCGCCTCCGTAGAAATATCATGTAACTTTCTTTCCTTCAGACTAATTTGCTTTTGATTCATTTAGTTCTTTATTTATTTATAGTTTATCATCAAACCTTGTTGGCTTGTCTTAAAACCCGGCATTTGAAACCCTTGTTTTGACCCAGACTCTTACAACGCCAGGAAAAAAAGACACCCCGATGGAAAAGCAAGCTCTTCCGTATATACATACTTTATTTTCTTGTTATTCCTTTTACACGACTCTTTTATTTACATATTTTCATTTGCTGATTTTCCACTCGTATTCTATGTGGTTTTTATCTATACGTTTTTTTTTTATTCCTTATTTTATTTCACGGTTTCCTTCTGTCTACTTGTCTTTCTCGTATTTCCTTTCTTTTTAACACAGACATTAGCCTTAGACAAAAACATTTGAGAAAAAAAACATATCCATTAGCTCTAATCGCATACCTACATTATTCAGTCTCCATTTTCGCTATCCAAATCACAATTTTTCATTCTTTAATGAAAAGCACAAAAAGCGGGTGTATTCTTTCGATCTCATCATCTTCTGATCTCTTTATAAGACAGCCAAAATATACATTGACGATTTTACTAAAAGTAACACCGGCCTTGCACTCGGTTATGAGAGAGGAACGATGGTAAGATATAAAGGGTAGCGTTAGACGAATTAGAGGTAAATAGGAGACATAGGAATGAAAAACCATATATTCCTATTTGCTAGTGATAAGCTTATATAACACAAGAATAGATCTGCCTTCGGACATAGTCGTCGAGACTCATATTTATTTAGCTTTGGAGAAAAAAGGTATGAAGCGTCAAATTATGTATACGTCTAAAAGTGAAGTAAATGTGAATTTGGTTAAAAGGTTAATAGCACGAATTAGCGGACTGAGTACAAATGTGGGTTGAGGTAGTCTTGTTTGTATATGAAGAGACAAATTCACTTCTTCTACACACTCTGGTTGATTCTCATTCTATTATTGCGATGTAACTTTGATAAAAGGTGTTTCATATTTTGTGGAAAGAAAATGGGCACTGACAAGTAATGTTCTTATTGCACAAAGAAATAGCATCAAAAATTCGATTGGCATTCTGACAAGCGGTTATATCAAAGAATGATTCGAGTTGAGAAACCATCATCTATTAAATTATATCTTTACCCACTCTTTCTCTAACACTCTTTCTCTCTTTATATTCATATATCTGTAATATAATGACCGAGGGATTTCGTTTTATGCTTTTGGGTTTAGTTAGGCTGAGAACCTTTCGGCACAGGGCATGGGTTAGCTAGGTGCAACATGAACGCAGGTGTTCACGTGCGTGCGCGGGGCGAACGTGTCATTCAGAGATGTCAAAATAAAAAAAATCCCAGATAGCGGGATGTGAATGACGTCATGCACCGGATGCGAAAAAAAAAAAAAGAAAAATCATACAAACACACACACACACACACGTATATATATATATATATATATATATATATATATATAGGAAGTTACTCACAACTCAGACCATCATTTGTCCGAGTTTCACGGGATCTTGTCTCTAAAATCCTGAAAGAACTTGAAATTACACAGCATTTTTCCGCATAAATCACTTTACTAAAGTGATTTAGACCGTTTTAAGCAGTAAATGATATATATATATATATATATAGAGAGAGAGAGAGAGAGAGAGAGAAAGAGAAAGAAGTAAAGAGAGGAGGAGATAAACTGACTGAGTTACATATAGTTTATAATAAAGTACACACGTATATGATAAAACACACACACACACACACACACACACACATATATATATATATATATATAGAGAGAGAGAGAGAAAGAGAAAGAAGTAAAGAGAGAAGGAGATAAACTGACTGAGTTACATATAGTTTATAATAAAGTACACACGTATATGATAAAACACACACACACACACACACACATATACATATATATATATATATATATATATATATACGTGTGGGTGAATTATCTGTGGTCAAGATCATAAAGAAGTTAAACAGTAATTGTATTTAATTGGAATTATTTTGAGATGAGGCTTCTTAATCTGAGATTTAATTTTTTTATTTTTTGCGGACTTTTTTTCCTCATCTTGGTAGTTTTTGTGTTGTTTCTTCTTCTTAACATTTCGGCTAAATTTCACCTCTGGCCTTCTTCAGATGATTAACCGCGACGTCGGATTGGAAAAAAAGAATTCTCAGAAGTTAAACAGATTGCACCAACATATGGTTTTGGAGATTATTAAACCAACACTTCGATACAAAAGATTTAATA
>OY757921.1:6319865-6349865 GCA_963585895.1 Sepioteuthis lessoniana | reverse complement strand
TACCGTTACACAACAAATGTACAGTTGTAACATTGCACCGCTAAACTTGTAACGCTACGGTGTTCAATTGGAAGTTCGTGCTGGTGCGGTTGCAAAAGACATCCATACTACTATTAGCCATTAGTACCACCACGTTGTAAACGGGTTTATGCATGTATCACTACGTTTTAAGTGGGCGTCGGACCCTGTTGTAACCTTGCTGTTGGAAAAAGTGATGAACACATAGAGATCCTGTCTTGGTTCACTAAGAAAAAGGTTTATTCGCTACTGCACTTTTTAAATAGTCTTCGGAGAGAAAGAAACAGAGTATGAAAACTGGACAAAGAGAAATAACATGTTATGTGGAGAAAGAGAGCAGATCTCGAATTTTCTTTCTGGCTTTCAGTTTCAAGTGCTTGTTCGTTGGTTTCGTCTCCACAGCTGAGCATCTGGTATGAGACCCCAATTCGGAGCTCACCCCAAAATGGACGCCGCAGCTCTCGGTGGTCTTCAAATCGCTGTATCTAGTCTTGACTGACTGTCTTTATCTCTTCGTGCCCAGTTGCCAACAAACTTCTTCCCTATCTCCTATCTAGCGCCGACTGCTCAAACGGCTTTTTCGTTTGTGTTCCTTTCAGCCAATCGGAAGTCGTTGCCGATTGGCTGCTGATGCATTTCCTTTTTTTAACCTGGGAGTTCCTAATCATTTTACATTTGGAAGTTGACTACAGGTGACAGCCAGATATAGTTTTACAATATTAGAAATATTGTTTTGAATTGGTGAGTGTAAAAGAAAAGACCATTGAACTTGACGAGGACTATAGTTGATTTGGAATGTACTGTCAACATAGAAATAGATTTGGATAATCAAGAGATATGCGTATAAGAACATGGTTTTGACGTCACAAGTTGCATGCCGTTTGTCAGAGAAGAGATCGGATCGATTTGTATTAAGAAATATAGAGCTCATACACAATTTTGATTGGAGTCAGCCGAGATATAACTCAGAATAAATGTATAAGCACCAAGAAGCAAACACACATATCTATGCATTCACGAGTAAATGACTCGAGCATTTTACTAAGTTACTTAACTTGACTATTGACCGTTACACATGTAACCAGTCCAGACGCTGTATTCTGTTTTGTACACCTGTAAATGCCATACAATAGGACATTGTATTTCTCTTAATATACTGTTATTAAACTGTTTATATTTAATCAGTTGGCCTTTTTGTCCTTCCAGAGAAGAGATCGACGTATTCTGCTCAGAGCACTTGTTAACAAGAGAGATTACCGTGGTTTATAGGTAAAGGAAAATCGTTTCTTTTACTGATAAGAATAACAACACTTCGGGTTCGAGTATGTAATTTGATATATCCGGAGTGGACATTCCGTCACTCAATAACTTTGTTATTTTCTGTTTTTCAGCCGTTGTTAGAATGTTTCTTTTATGTATGTTTCAACACACAAAAAAGTTTTTATTTGATTTCCGAGTTTCTTATACAAAAGTTAGTTTAATCTGCATACTAATTTCAGTCGGTCCACTTTTGTAAAGCCCAAATATCTCAAAACATAACCATTAAAAATGGCAGAAAAATTCGGTTAGATATTTTACTAAAAGTGAAAATAGACAATCGTAAATTTGTCAAATATTGCTTCCGATCTTTTGGAGTTATTATGTTTTAATTGATTTGCATAATCACTTCAGACTGGCTATAGTCACATTCCTAATCTCCATAGTAAAATATTTGCGTTAGTATATCTAATGATATACTCACACTAAATAGACGGATGGAAAGACAGGATAAATTAATTTATGCATTTAGGACATTTAATACATGTAAATAAAACATATAAGAAATATTAAAAGCAGTAGACAAACATGTTACAACAGATGAAATGATTCCACTGCTCCATGAACAAGCAATATGCAAAAAGGGGTAGAAAAATGATAAAAAGTCTCATCTTCTTTTGTGAACGCTTCATATTTCAGTTCTTAGTCGGCACACAATCTATCGCTGGGGCTGGAGATTAAGGTTCTTTTCTCTCAAATGAGCATAGAGAAGAAAAGGCATGTTTTATTCTTGAAAATTAATAGACACGCCTACAATCCAACGAAAGACAATTATTTATTGTCTCTCAACAATGCCAAGGTTAATGGTGTTGGTTCAATATTTGAAGCAATAATAGATGACCGTTGTATTATAAAATTGATTCTAGTTGTGATGCAATAAAATATCCCTTTCATTCAAATAATAAGACTATGTATATAACCTTGTTTTGAAGATGATATTGTGACGTTACAGTTATTGAGGTGGAGGGACGGGAAATGCATGGAATTTTCCCTTCGTACCTGTTGTCTCTTTTCAAATTTAACGGGAAAGAATTCAAACTCCGACCTTTAGGCCAGGAATTACTCTATCAACTAGAACCTTCTCAGTTCGGAGGTAAAAAATCTGCTTTGCCGGTCGGAACGTATTCTCTCCCCTTTTTTAACGAGACTGGATTTGATATCAATCAGTGGGGTGTGGAATTCTCTGGAATCATCTTGGCAATTCCACAACATTCCAGGAGCAGGAAGTGCAGGGTCGTTTCATGTTTCATTGTTCCGTTTTTTGTGGGTAGACTCATGCATTCTTAGGGTCACCGGTCGTTTCGTTCAACCGTTTAAACCGGTGCCAACATGACTTGACTATGATACATTACACCAATCATATCTCTGCTCGGTGGGGTGGGTCATATGTCTAAGGGATTCCATTTGAATGCTAGAAAAACTAAACAGAACCTGTAAAAGTACAAATGAAAGCATTTCTTTAAAAGTAAAGTACTCCCAATATATCTCAAAGGAACTCAATTGATTTTCATTCTAAAAAAAATGTTACTTTTGTGTAAAAATATAAGCTCCAGAAGCCGTAGTTTTTTTTTTATCCGTATTTTTGCATTTATCGACCAATCAGCGCATTCGATCTAATTTTAAATTCCTTGAGACGCTTCATAGACGTCAATATTTGACTGGCTGCAAAAACTTTGAAGGATCAAAGCACAAAATAATTTTTAAAAATCTTTTCCCTTTTAGAAGTTAGAAATACATTTTTTAAATCATTTAGGATTGTCGATAGATTATCAATTTTTTTACGTAACTTCGAACCAACCTAAATTGTATAAATAAGCGAAGGGATAAATATTTCTTTCGTAAGTACAGATTTGTTAAAACTTATTCGAATGATAGTAAGTATAAATGTTTTTTTCATATCTCCTAAACATTTCATCTTATTCATCTTGAGTGAAAATGGAAAATTCTTTTCTTACAAGAATATATCTTATTTCAATATCGCTCACTTATGTTAATATGTTAATATTGAGCGGGTATTTTACTGTTTACATAGATTCTATTAATTCGGATATTTCAGCATAAGCTTGATGAAAATACTAGCAACACCAGCATATATGTTAAAATATATATAATTTTCCCTCTCACATTGAGATCCACTTATACAAAGGGTTTTACGCAAACTTTATATATCAGTTCATTTTAAGGTAACCATTACTGCTATACTCTATTCACGAATCTTAACTATCTCTGTTAAAAATATCTACGCTCTGGCTTTGCGACGAGAAAAGATTTTGTAACCTCAGTTTTTCTTCAAAATTTTCACTAAATGTAACGAAAGAAGAATTTATGAATTTTTTGGTCAATCACATGCTTCTTTTCCGGCACACACACGCACATATACACATATTTTTTCTAAAAGTAAAATGTATTTAAATGTCCGATATCGCTTCACTATCATCCAAATACTTGCATTGATGAGCTTTTCACTTTGAAAACCTCACCCCGAAGTTCTGCAGTGCTCACCAAGTCATTGCACATGCCAAGCCCAAAAGGCTATCAAATGGAGCTTTTTGAATGGTTTGTCATCACTTCTTAGGAATGATATTTTTGTTGTAGAGCCATGATACAACTACACGTAGACATATACATGCGGAAACATAATCAACAATAGTGACAAACGAACACACTTCTTTAGAAAAATGTACCTCTTGAAAGGGTTGCGAAAGGGTTGCGAAAGGATTGATGTTGGTTATGTGTAAGAGAAGAGTTGGTGACGGAGAGGGACTGCCACATATTGACCCCCAAGTTCCTCGTATAATAGCAGCACTTTTCCTCATTCTGCTGGGCTGCTCAACCGGGGTCCTGAGGGTCCAAGCCCTCTGTCTGGAGCTGGTTCTCACTCCGTGGGCATCCTATCTCCAACTGAGACTGGAACTCTAACTCAAATAGCCCGGAACTGACTGTCTGTCTGCCTCGAACTCCAACTAACTCAAGCCGTCTGTGGCTCCTGGTTATATAATTTTTTCAATGCCCACCTGTGGGCGTACGCATCTGCACCGAATTCAACCACATCCATATTTCAAGGTGATATTCCGATATCTTTGACCGGATACACCTGATTCTTGATTGACGGCTCGGTCGAGGATCAATATGTTACATTTTAGCATGAGTCTTGGCAAGATTATCGGATTATTCCTGGTATGGGGATTTGCTAAAAGCGTTATCTTTCCATAGATCTGGTGTCAGGTAGGCATAGATCTGAGCAATAGCATTGTAAATAGCTTTGGCAAAGTTGTCCATGGTGTCTGTACTACCTCTGGCATGAGTGTAGACGTCGTCAAAGCCTGCCATACTCAACAATTTCTTATTATTCTTGTTATTGTCGCGATGTTTTTTGAATAAAGTGTTTTGTTGGTCAGTTATCTGCGGCTTACCTTTAAAGAATTGGTCTATTAAGTATTCTTAAGAAAAATAATCACAGGTAAGGAACGCTTCCGTTTTACTCTACTCCAAAATGCTTAAGAAATAATCGCTGTGTTGCAATGATACAGTCACCATTTTAAAAATAAATTCAAATCCCGAATGCATGATGGTGGGGTCTCCGTGGCGTAGCGGCTAACGTATTCGATTTCAATATCGTAGAAACAGAGTTTGGACCATGATGTTATCTATAGTCAAGCGAATATTTTCCATTTGTTGGTGAGAATACCCTACCTATGCATCCATACAAACCTTACTTTATGGGATTTTATTAAGAATTACGAGTATGACACGCTTTTATTGATTGATCGATTTTAACAGCTGATGGATTCATTGATTTTATAGCATAAAAATCTATCTAGTTTTAATTTACATCAAGAGGTTAGGAAATAGCGTTCATTGTACGGGTTGATTTGATTTCTTTTGTTTAATGGCATATCAACTTTTGTAGGCTATTTAATGCCAAAGCCATCCTTCTATAAGAGGACAAGCGGGTTCATACCTTTCCCAAGTGTATTTGGTAGAAAGTGAACGTGATAGCAGGAGTGGAGTTCGAACTCGCTTTCTACGATTCCGCAGTCCATCACTTTAACCATTACACCACGAGGACACACCCCGTCATTTTATGTTCATATTTATGTATTTTGTCTAGTTGTTTATTTTTTTATATTTTTGTTCACGATCCCATCGATTAAGACTAATTTTCAAAATAAAAATCTATGGGACTTTTATACGTACAAGCACACTGGATCAGAGTTGGCCTGGGACTAATTGTATGAATGGAGGACTTCATATGCTCCAGATCACTTGAACTGGACATTCACCATCCGATGCTATTTCACTATTATACCCAGGGTACCTCTTTTAGGGGTTTAACTGATTCTTCTGTAAAACTTAGGCCTTTTCAATGGTACTATTTACCAACCCCTCCGCTCGGGCAGGATATGACACAAGGTCAATTTTTAAGCGGAGTTTAACAGGTTTGAATTCAGAGTTTTCCTTCTCCTAGACTAGTTGCCTCAACAAGGCTGAAGAACCTAGTCCGTCCTACTATTTACCCATAGCTGGAGGGAGAATAAGGGGGTTCATACCTTTTCCAAGGGTATTTGCCCGAAAGTGAACATAATAGCGCGACTGGAGTACGAACTCGCGTACTACGATTCCGCAGTTCATCGCTTTAACCATTACACCACGAGGCCTTTTCAATGGTGGTGAAAATGCGTTGTGAATGGTGGTAACTATATAAGAAATAATGTCTGGGAAAAGAACATTTGCAAGTGAAAGTGTTTGTGTGTGTGTGCGTGCGTGTGTGTAGAGAGCGATTCAGCGTGAACATAGGAATAAATACTAGGTGGTAATAAGTCTCATGCCTTTTGTGATCTTCCCACCATACGCAATTCTGGGTTGAATTCTTTCTATATGTAGGTAACTGGTTGATGACACGAGAGATCTTTTATCTGACTAGGCCAAGCTCTCAGCGATATTTACACATAACTATGACGAGAGATGTATATTCATCGATACGAAAAGAGTTAGACAAAAACATAAAAAGATAATAATCTATCTCTATTTATAGATTGATTTTAACGTATAAAGATTGACTTGAATAGTGATGAAGTATGGAAACTGATCGAACCCTTTTCAATATCTTTGGTGTTCATTACTTTTGGAGAATTGCTCTCGAACGTGTCAAAGGTTTAATGGCTTCCGTTTGTGTTTGATAATTTGTAAATTATGGGACTTATCATGTGCATCTGTTCTTCATTGTGAAGTCAGCAGAAGAACACAGTTCGACAATAATTCTTTTTTTTTTCTCGAATGAGTGGAGATGAAGAAAATATGATTCACAACTGTACAATTTCCAACAATCATCATAGAACATATAGTTCGGGTAGTTGTGTATTATTCATCCCTAACGTAGAGGATTCGGTCACCCAGTTAGCGGAGATTAAAATTCGCTGACTTTATCACCTGGGTAAGATCTCTCTCTTTCCTAAAAGAAAAAAAAAGGATAACCAGGGTATGACATTAAAATGCATTTAATGTTCAGGTTCTAGTTTAGGATCATTGGAAAGTCTTGGGTACCCTATCATTGCCATAACTCACTGGTTCCATTACAACACGGAGTGGTTGTACCAGTTAGAGTCCAATCTATGGGCCGAATAGACCTGTTTAAAAATCTTTTAATTCAATATCACCGTGGGCAAAAAAAAAAGAACTTTTAAAAAACATGTACACAAAAAAATAAAAATTAACATACAATGAACACGTTTCCCTAACCTTTAGACATAAGATAACTCTAGACAAATTAACAGGCTATGAAAATCAATCAATCAATCGAGTACATGTCTCATTGTTTGGATTATTTCGAGAGTGGAAGTGATTTATACCATTTAAGAAAGAAAAGAATTCTAACAAAAACTAGCAGACAATGGACATTCCAAAACAGCAGGCTTGGAGTTTTTTGGTGAATATCGGGCTTAATTTTATGTGTTAAATTATCGCCAGTTATGAAGATAAAAAAAAGCTATTTATTTCTCAGATGCTCAGAACAACTATCATTTTTAAATGCACCTTGTTTATAGTTTGTTTTATTCACAATATCTTCTATGTGAAAATTTTATTCAGTATTTTATTCAAAACAGTTTTTTACTTTCTTTTTTTTTTCAAGTTGACATTATGTGTGAGAAGCTAAAAGGTTCATTTCATTTATGTAGTGAAGTAAAAAAAAACCCCACAAAACCCAACAAAACTTCTTTTCTTTCATCCTGACGATTTTTCCGGAGTATTTTACCAAGAAGATTAAATTTTCTTTTTTTCAAATTGCCGTATAAATGCTGAGCAATAGGTAACGACATCCTGTTCATAAAAAACGGTAGATAATATCGTTTTTCTCATTTTTTATTTCTTCTTCTCAATGTAATTATTTGTCGAAGACGTATTTGACAAAACAGGCAGGCAATTTGGTTTATTTAGCTTGAGGTGAATTCGTACTTAGCTGGTTGTTGTAAAGATATTTTTCTAATATATTTATGGTGAGTGAATGCATGTAGACAATCGTTCGTGTGCATTAAATTTTCTGTTCTTAATTGCCTTTACTTTTGTTTTTATTTTTAATTCTTATAATGGATATATTTTGTTCATCATTTACAAAATTATTTCAGCCCATAGTTAGATGGATGAAGAATTGTATAAAGTCATTTAATTTGAGAGGCTTTCGAAATTCTAGATTTTAATTGGGGTTTAATGTTAGCTTTTGTCGAGCTACTTCTCACGTTTAATGGACATGTGGATTTGTTACATGTGGACCTTTGGAGGGCCGTGTGTATTTGTGGATTTCAAAACAGGATGTGCACCCCTGTCTTAAGGTAAACAAGTACCAGCGGAAATGCCACGCAAAATGCGTAGGAAAATTGTGTAGGTGTTCAAAAAATATATTACCATGGAAGTTTTCAGACCCAGTCAGTTAATCAGCAGTCAACATATTGAAAGTTAGTTGTGAGTAGTGACATTAGAAGTTACACCGTTTTCGGCGCTATCCCGTGTGTGTGTGTATGTGGGGGGCGCAGACTGCCCTTGGGTGAGAGGCAGCTCTGTATCAGTTTCCCACGAAAGAAAAATAAAGAATAATTTATAACGATTAAATGTTTAAGTCGGCACTGTACCAGTCTAATGAAAGAAGCATGAAGAAGAAATGAAGATGATTAAATATTCTAAGTCGACCCAGTGCCAACCTCTTGGGGGCTGAGCAAAGAAGTACATCTCTCTGAATATGCCATCTCTCTCCGTAAGTATAATTTAGCATTTCCTGACTGACTCCCTCTGTCTGTCTGTCTGTCTGTCTGTCTCTCACGCAACTATTTCGATGCCTTTCGTAATAAACAAGAGAGATGATATTTTTATACCTAAGTGTTCCCTTCATCCTCGGATCAACACAATTTGGATATTGCAGATTGCTCAAAAAATATTACAAACCATATAATGGACACATTTTTATGGGTCAGACTTTTATCAGGAACCCAGAAATAAGCTCTAAAAATCGTTGATCGGGAAGAAACTGATATATATGGAAGTTTTGTCATAAACGTAAAGGCAGAAAAAAGTTTTAAATGACAGCACAAGGACATCTAAAATCAAACTTCAGACGATTAGGTTTGGTTTCTTTGTTTAACGGCATATCAACCGTTTTACGTTATTTAATGCCAAAGCCATTTTCCTAGAAAAGTAGTGGTACTATTTTACCCATAGCTGGGAGGATAAGGGTGTTCATACCTTTCCCAAGGGTATTTGCCCGAAAATGAACGTAATAACGCGACTAGAGTACGAACTCGTGTACTACAATTCCGCAGTCCATCGCTTTAACCATTACAACACGAGGACACCCTCTTTGGAGGATTAATAATAGCCCATAGCAGTATCACACTAAACAAAAAAAAGAAATACATAATTAGATTTAGACTTTTTCCCCTAACAATGGGATCTAGTTCCTGCTATTCATAGGTGTAATCAACTTTGGTTTGGTTTGATTTTATGTCATATAAAACGTTGTAGGTTATTTAATGCCTAATCATTTTTATACATATATATTGAATATATGATTTCTAAACACATTTTGTAGATAACATTTTTAAACAAGCCTGAACTCTTTATTTCACATAGTTAAATGCTTTCGTTTATTTTTGTCTAATACGAATAATTCTTGTTGCTATTAATTATTTGTTTGCACACAGCTTATTTTCTAAATATTGTTATGTATCACTAACAATTCAATTAAAAATCATTCAAATGTTTATAACACTGTTAAATGTGAAAACAGTTCTATTTCAAAGAATTCAGTTTAGCCTACATACACAGTTGTTTGTTTACACACAGTTAAATGTAAAAACAGTTTTATTTCAAACAATTTAGTTTAGCAAAGTATACAGTTTTGATGTCAAACAGTTCCATTTGACCTATAGATAGGACCCGATCACGTGCTACCAATCTAAGACAGAGTGGACCGGGTAGCGGTGGCAATGAAGGGGTACTTGACATTCTCCAAAGCTCCAGCATTACTGAAGCCACCCGATCAGATTGTTTAGTGTCATATCAAGGATTAATCGTTGGGGAAAGTCTTACCTCTCTGCAGAGATGCAGTCGGTGTATTCTACAACCCCAGCCGACTCGGCTAATCAACTTTGATGGCAAAATATTAGCAATTTAAAGAAAATTTTGATTAAGAATACTTTCCAAAAAGTCCAAGGAAAACTAAATGAAATTACAATAAACTGATAGCATGTATAGGATTCTTTAAGTATATATATATATATATATATTGTGTGTGTGTGTGTGTGTGTGTGTGTGTGTGTGTGTGTGTGTGTGTGTGTGTGTGTGTGTGTGTGTGTGTGTGTTTAAGTGTGTGTTGTTGGCAACTTTTTTATAAAATTGTTTCGATAGTATTGAAATTAAGACCGGGAAAAAAAGAAATGTTTCGATTGTATATGTAATGGAAGAGAATGAATGGTAAAAAAAAGGTAGTAAAATCAATTAAACTGAAGCAGAAGAAAATAATTTTTCAAAAAGCAAGACAAAACATTTATTTCAATTCATCACTATGAAAATGCAAAGCTAAAGATAATAACAGAAAGGCGAGAGAAAAAGTAAACATAGTAAATATATATGAAGATAAATGATTAAAAAAATTTTGAAACTAAAAAAATAAAAAAAAATAGAATAGATATTCGAAGTTTATTACTGTGTAATACAATCAATCTTTGGCCTCGATCTCGCTCAGATTCTTGGTCGCATATATTTCAACGTGCCTCGTTCTATATCTATTTTCATACACACAGCAAAATATATAAATTCTTATCAATAAATAAAAAATGCTATATATATATATATGTGTGTGTGTGTGTGTGTTTGTGAGTGTGTGTGTGTGTGTTCAAGAATATTTTCAAAATTTACCGAGAAATAGATGATAGTTGTATAATTTTTTCACCTTGATATTTCATTAATAATAAATATATGCATTTGCATGTACGTATATATATATATATATATATATATATATATATATATATATATATATATATATAATGAATTTATATTAGTCCTTATATATAGTTAATTGCGTGGAAGCTAGTCTGCGACCACAGGTTTCATGCCATATTTGTCCCGCCATCGACCTACGAAGTGAGATAGTTATAACCAAGTCAGTTTCAATATATATATATATATATATATATATATATATATATATATATATATATATATATATATATAAAGAGAGACAGAAGGAGACATGCACTATCACCTATATTAGCACTCTTTATTTAGAAATATATCCTAGAACACACACACACACTCACACACACACACACATATATATATATATATTCGTAGGTATTTAGTATACGTATATACAAACCACTTCACTCGAGCAGGATCTGACACAAGGTCAATTTTTAAGCGTAGTTTACCTGATTTGTATTCAGAGTTTTCCTTCTCCTAGGACTGCAGCCATATCAAGGTTAAACAATCCATTCTGTCCGTAGCAGCTGGGAAAGTAATTGGATTCTTAGTTTTCTAGCGGGTATTAGTGCAATGTGAAATGCAAACAGCCTCGTCCAAGATTTGAACCCTGTTTGCCATGTCCATTTGCAACGAGAGTAACCTTTACATAAAGTGCTCCATATATATTTTATGCATTTGTGTCTGTGTGAGGTAGTACTCTCAGCAAATAACATTTCAAAGAGTTAAAGGTTAAAGCTGATTTTGTCCTTGACAATGGTTATACAAGTACTCCGACAGCTTTATATACTCCTTATTTCTTTAACCTTGGTATGTATACGTTACCATTTACTGTAATCCAGTTATTTTCCCACTACTTTAAATCTTGAACGAATTCAAACACATCTGTCAAGTAATATATATGTATATATGTATATACCGGCTCACTGCTCTAGTGGGTAGAGTGTTCGCTAATGTTCCGGGATACCTGGGTTCAATCTCAGGTCGCGTCATACCAAAGACTTTAAAAATGGTACGCAATATCTCCTTGCTTAACACTCAGCAATATAAGGTACGTATCGAGGGCAAAGTGGAACAATCCAAGGAAAAAAACTAGCATCTTCCCCTACACCTCGGTGTAGTAGCTATTGAAAAGAAAGCCTTCTGGTCGGCCTCGACTACGGTCGCCAATTTTTTTTTATATATGTATATATGTAAGAGAAAACCTTTATCTTGCCTCTTGAAACATATTGGGGTATGTGGAGTATGCCTCCATTGCCTAGCTTTCAGGTCTACTCTATCCCGGAGTGGTAGCACTTGATAGGATCCTATCTATGACTTAAAGAGACAAACTGTAAGCTAATTAGTCACTCAAGATAAATTAAGACTGCTATATAGCAATGAGCCGGTTCATTGATCTTGTGGGTAGAGTGTTCGCCAATGGTCAGGAGGCCTGTATTCAATCCCAGGTCGCGTAATACTAAAGACTCTAAAAATGTTACTTGATACCTCCTTGCAATATAAGGCACGTATCAAGGGTAATTCAGGGAAAGGAGTAGCGCCCTCCCACATATCTCAGTGCAGTAGCTATTGAAAATGGAACCTTCAGGTTGCCCTCGTCTACAGTCGTCAACTTATATTGCAATACTTGCAACTGAGTGCAAAAAAGTGCCCTGACTTGTTTAAGAATGTTATCTACAAAATGTGTTTAATAATTACATATATATCTAATATTCATGTACAGAAAAGGATTTGGCATTGAATGATAACAATGGTTCAAATGTCATCATCATCATCCTCATCATGTCATGCCGGTAGCATGGATATCCCTAACCCTCTCTCGCTACTTTTCCCTATCGTTCATTGCCTCAGGCAGGTCTTCTTGACAACATCCTATATCCTCACATAGTTGCTGAATGTATGTTCGTGCTGGTCGTCCTGCTTTTGCACGGCCATGTGTGGGGGTCCATAAGAGTTCATCACTTATGAGCTCGTCCCTGTTTCTCCAGCAGTGTCCTGCATGTCTGGTTCGTATAACTTGAATAGTTTTCGTGATAGGAGGCAGGTGGCCGTACAGTTGGTGTCTAGTGGGGTGTTGCCGCAAGGACTTGTTCAATATTGCTCGCAGCATTCTTGTGTAATTGCCGTCTTGCTTCTTCTCCCGCCGTTTTGTTAGAGTCCATGTAGTTCATCCATATAGCAGTATCGATGCGACCGTTGCCTGGAAGAAACTGCGTTTCATTTTATCGGTTAGGTCTGATTTCCATATAATCGATAGCCTATTGATAGCTGTCCATGCTTTCGTTAACCTCGTGTCGATGTCCTTTTTGGTTGATGCGACGCTACTTCCTTGGTAAGTGAATTTGTCCACTAGTTTAAGAGGGGTTCCGTCTAGAGTGGAGATGTCCCCCGTTTGATCATAGCAAACCAGTAAACAAACAACCATCTAAGGAGTTCATAGAAGAACGTTCCTTATAAGTTCGTAACTGCTTTCCGAGCATTTCTCAGTATGTCAGATTATCTTAATGAGTAATTAGAAATTCCCTTGTCATGATAATACGTGTTATTTTAGGGATCCGTGTCAGTTAGATAGAAATCACATCCCACTTTCAGGATATTCTCTTGGACTACAGAAAACAAGTTTTACAGTCCTTATCGTGAGGTTTGAAACGTTTGTTTTCATGCATCAATGCTTTAACTTGCGTCATATAATCAATAACTAAAGACAATATAGCACGCGTTAAATAAACCCATAATTCATTGTCTTGTTCTTGATAGCAGCAGATCTGCAGTCTTGCAAAATGGCGTCTTATTTGAGAGCAGTGGTGTGCTGTTACTCTAAACGTTAGAATTTTCACCCCCTGACATTCCACGACGCTATAGAAACCTGTATAGACCCCAAAAAGTGAATATGAGGACAATGAAATCTTAGCAAAAACATTTCTGCTGAATGAATAGCAAAGCAGATTCTGTATTTCGCGGTATATTTGCTAATTATGGAATATAGAGGGTCTTGATCTGTTTATCTGCCCGAACAAAGCCGTTAAAATAGGGACCACATTGATAACATTTTCCTGACAACGATGTTGTCATCATTTCAATTTGGAGCGGAGCATACCAATTTTGTATTAGCCTTTCATAGATAGATAGATAGATAGATAGATAGATGAACTGTCTTGGTTTTATTTCCTAGTGGAAAATAACGGTCATAATTGAAAAGATGAAAGAAATTTTTTTTTACTTTGTCAATCATTACTCGTATTAATGAAAGACGTGCCTAAATAAAGAATACTCGATGGATTAGATTTTTCTACACGATGATTTAATTCACTTTATTTCATTTTCGGAATATTTCAGTATGCTTATTCCTATAACTCACAGAACCTGAAAGTTTTGGAAGATTATATTTCAAAGCTTTTGCAGAATCTATTTTTGAATGAAATAATTTATATTATTTTATTATCCTTTGAAACGGTGGATATTTCTGCTAGTATATATATATATATATATATATATATATATATATATATATATATATATGAAGTGAGGGAGGGAAAGTGGGATAAAGAGAAGATTAGATATCGTGTTTCGGTAGACAAATGAAAATGTACCAACCTATAATCCTACCTTTATCATTAGCAATTTGTTATTTAAAAAAGTTAAGACAGACCATTTTTCTTCATAAACGTGACAAACAAATCTTTTTCCAGCTGTTTGAAAAATAAATTTTTCTAGATTTGATTTAGAACGATTCGATTTTTCTATCTCATCTTATTTCCGTTGTTGTGATTTGATTCTGTAACTCGGTTCTCGTTGCTCAGATTCAATATGTTCTTAAAACCCACGCACCTCACCCATCGTTAAGTGAAAGAATTTTACATTCATATTCATTAATGTTTAATAAAACTTCTATATGAAATCTCCCGTTGCGTGAAATTATTATTCGTGAAATAATATCAAATAAAAACAAATACACAATGTAATATATTTCAATCTGCCTCACATCATAATTCGTAGCAAACTAGCAGACAAAAGATTTTTTTAAAGAACTTCTTCAATTCGGTATTGAGAACGAGCAGTGTTTACTTGGAGTGTATTATTCAAAATCTATTAAGAAAAAAAATCATACTAACCCTTTTCAGACAGAGTGGCTAAATTTGAGTAACCATCATGTGTGTGAAACTGTATACAATAGTGAAGTGTAATGTAATGGCGTCTCGACGAAATTCGGCGGAGAAAAAGGCAAGATAAAGAGATGACGACGAGATCGTGGGAAAGGAAAAAGTCAGATACGTGGTCACAGAAAGATACCTCTCACTTTATTACCGGTATTTAAACCTCTCTCTCGTCGGGTCTCAAAATTAAGGAGACGTAGAATAGTGTTTTCGACTTGATGAATGCAAAACTTATTGTTCTATAATTTGCAGCCCATTCCCCTACCTCAGCGATTTAAATGATTCCTTGCTCCTAGTCGATTACTGACTCTTTCGCAAAACTATCCATCTCTTGTTTATAACCGCTTCTCTCATCTACCACGAGAGTATGCACGATTAACTCAACGTTGTTGGTTACACTGTCGGCTCTAGATTCACTGATGATGGGAGGTGCACACTATACAGCCGGAACCTAGTCCACTTTTTATGGGAGGCGGCAACTACGATACAGAAGATCAAGTTCTGAGCCTCCGGGGAATGTCGAATCACCCATTTGTTTCTATTAATCCCAGATCCACTCGAACCCGGATTTATAGTAACTGTTAGGGTCCGATGTAAGGGTCAAAAACATATGTTTGATAACCTTTTTAAAAATATTTTGAACTAATTTGCTTATAAAATATTCATATACGTTAGAATTATTTTTATTTGTTTAAAACCGTTGTGAATGTTTGAACATTAGGAGTTGAAATGTTCCTCTTGCAACTAAGAATGAGAGATTTATCTGTTTAGAATTATTAATAAGAATAGTTACTAGAAATTTGAATTTGAAAACAACTAGTTCTTTAATATTTTTTCTTATGGTCGAACAAACAATTCTTGAAAAACATATTTGACTGTATATATAATTATTTATAACAACTTATTCCCGGCAAAAAATCATGGAATTGGCACAGTTAGATTATAGTGATTTAGGTTTGGTTTTTTTTATTTATCAGTAAATAAACTCATTACAGATAAGACGTAAATCCCTTTTTAGTAAATAACTGAATAAAATAGCTTCATAAAATATGAATTTAACAAACTGTATTAAATGATTTAAATGAATAGTTGAATTTTTCCGATATCATGCCGAAAAAAAATGATCTAATAATCAAATGTTTTAGAAAACATGGATTTCAATGAAAACAAAACAACAACAAAAAATAGAATTAATATTTACTTGCTCCACCTTCCTCTTAATTCTGTCAGGCATGGATTTTTCTAATTCAAAGCAACATTCTTTATGAAATTGTTTCAAACGTTCCTGAATGGCATTTAAAACACCGTGTTCTGTGGAAGGATCCTTCCAATGCACCATTTCTTAACATTAACATCATAAACCTTTTATTGGATTTAAAATGACATGCAACCCCATATGAATACATTAAGAAATTAACTTGCTTTCTTTCGGCAGACATCTTTATGCTTCATTTGAATGACACCAGACAAAACTTCCAGCAAATGCAGATTCTTGATTTATCATAGACGATAACATTGATCCAATTGTTTACACGTCATGATTGTTCCTTTTTAGTCTAAGTTTACGTAATTTCCTTTCCTTTGTGTGTTAGCGATCGGTTTAGTCTGGCTTTTTTATATGTAAATCCTATTTTATTCAGGTAATTTCTTAAAGTTTTCTTGCCGAAGTTGACTACTATTATCTTTCATTTATTTTGTCGTACATTTTCACTTTTCAAAGCATATCACTTTCAGTCTTCTTTCCTACACTTTGATGACTTCCTTTTTTTTTTATCGCCTCCTTTATTTTAGATTTGCAACAAATTTTAGAGGCAGCTGTTGGGGACAAACAGTATCTTTCTTTACTCTTCACTGTGAAGAGTGATGTTATGGCGTCTCGACGAAATTCAGCGGAGAAAAAGGCAAGATAATTGCCTTCTTGAATGAGTTTTATGATTCTTTCCATTGTTTCGATTGAGAGTTCTTTTGCAGGAACCGGTTCTTTTAAATTATGTATGCCCAACCTTTTGTTAAGGTCATCAAGAAATGTCTTTTAACTATCGATTGATTTACATATCAAGGTTTCAGCATTTTTATGAATGCAAATTGCAACAGCATTCCACAATTTTTTATTGGTTTGTTAATTGTTTTGGTTTTATGGCACATCATACTTTGCAGGCTATTTAATTCCAAAAACATTTTATGAAAATAGTTCTGTTTCAAACAATTCAGTTAAGCATAAATACGCAGTTTAAATATAAGTATAGTGTAATTGTGAGAAACATTTCTATTTCAAGCTATTCAGTTTAGTCACGCAGTTCTAATTCAGATAATTCAGTTTAGTATAAGTACAGATTTTTTTACACACATTTAAATGCCAAAACAGTTCTATATTGAACAATTCAGTTTAGTGTAAGTACAGTTTCAATGTCAAAAAACAGTTCCATTTCAAGTAATTCAGTTGAGCATGAGCATGAATTTTAAATTTGTGTACGCAGTTTATTATTTAGTCAAACAGTTCAAATTCAGATAATTCAGTTCGGTATAATGTGCAGGTTTTTTTTGCAGAAAATGAAATGTCAAAACAGTTCTATATTAAACCAATAAGTTTACTGTAAGTATATTTTCAATATCAAAAACAGTTCCATTTTAAACAATTCAGTTTAGCATAAGCACGAAGATTAAATGTACGCACAGTTTAATTGTCAAAAACATTTCCACTCCAAAGTATTCTGTTTAGTCAAAAAGTTCTAATTCAAACAAGTCAGTTAAGTATGAGTGTGCAGTTTAGTTCTATTTGACCCATAGATAGGGCCCTGTCAGGTGCTACCACGCCGGGCAAGAGTGGGCCTGAGAGCAATGGCAATTAAGAGGTGCTCCACATTCCCCAAAGCTCCAGCATCACTGGAACCTCCCTATTAGATTGTTTAGTGTCATACCAGGACACTCGTTGGGGTGGGGGTCTTATGGCTCTGCCGAGTTGCAGTCGGCGTATTTTACAACATTGTGTCACATCCTTCTTGAGACATGTAGGTTAGGTATTTACAAACACTGATACAATATTGCAACTAAGTCTTAAGAGTTTCCATTTTTATATATAATTATGCATTAGATTAATAAACTCTTCCTTAAAACTTTGGTTATACGGCTTAGTACGTTACAAAATAGAAAAGCGGAAGAATTTTATATTTACGAGGATGATTAAATAAGTTTCCAGACTTTTTTTTCGTATGGGCACTTTTATTGATAGAACACACATGAAACTCTAGTCCTCTTCGAAGTAATCTCCTCCAGCTTCAATGCACTTGTTGTACCATTCCAACATCTTCGGGAAGGCCCCATGGATGTCCTCTTGTGTGCGCATGTCAATGACTTTCGTCACAGCCTCTTTCCTCTCCTCAATTGTCTCATAACGACAGCCTCTGAGCTTAGGGAATAACCAAGAGTCACAGGTAGCAAGATCTGGACTATAAGGACGGTGAGGAACTGTCTTGATGCCTATCTTGGTCAAATAGTCTGTGAAGAGGAGGGACTGGTGCATTGATCTGGTGGAAATGCCACTGAGCCGATTTGAAGAGTGCTGACCTCTTCCGACGGAATCTCTTCCTGAACTCCCTTAAAACCTCAACATAGTAATCCTAACCCTAACCCTTTGGCCTATCAACTCTGGTGTATTGATTTCCTTACTCCTCCCACACCTCTCATCATCCATCACAGACTTCCTGCCTTCCTTGAATCTCTTATGCCACTCAAAAACTGATGCTCGAGTCATTCAAGATAATCCAAAAGCAGTCTGAAGCATCCCATACATTTCTGTGGCTTTTTTCTAAGTTTAAAACAAAATTTTATGGCATATCGTTCTTCTAAAGTCTAATCACGTCCAGATTGCTTTTTTGAAATTCACCAGCTGGGACAAACATGTTTTAGTAGGGCGTATTCCAATTGCTACTGTAGCTGTTCATTTGAAACTGAAATCATAAAAATTGGTCAGTCATCTCATATGATGTATAACAATAGCATACTGAATTTTCAAGAGTATATGACAATTTTTAATCCCTGTACAAAAAATGTCTGGAACCTTATTGAAGGCAGCACGTATTTTTAATCTTTGTGTTAAATTGTTGTATATTTAAGTTGGTTTGTTCCTTATTGAATGAAGGTCATTTATTTTGGGTGAAGTGACTCCCACACCTCTCCAATTGATGTCACTTGTTACAATATCTGTGGGTTCCGGCAAACTCGCTTCTGTTGAATGAAAGCAAAGGGATTGAGATGGAACATTGGCCTTTGGGTAATGGACAAGCAATCTTAAATTTGTCCGCTTAATAGATATTTGCAAGGCGATCCAGAGGGCACAGCAAGATACTAAAGGAAATCTAAAGAATGCAACTTCACAAATTTTGGTACGCTTTGAAATCTCTACACACCAGTATATCTCATTCTTGTATCCCTGTCTATTATCCTATAAGGATCGTCGAAATGTAAACTGCTTATATCTACTAACCAAACATACTTATTACTATATAAATAAAACATTGTATATTGGTTACCAACACTATTATGCTGCTTTTTCACGGAGGCGTCATTATCAATACAGTCTTGCAAGGAGATATATTGGCGTCATTTTTATTTTTTATCCTGCCTGTGTTATTGTTTATTCATAAATACTAACACCATTCACTTTCAGAGAGATTTCCTCCTTGCGATGGGCTTGGACACTCCTCGGGCAGCCGTGTTGGTCGGTACACGGATCTGCTCGGTTGTGTCCTGCTTCTGCTGGGAGTCTTTCGAGGCGTGCCTCAATCGGCGTCCTCGAGCCTCAGGAGGGCCGTCCCCCTGTAAACGTTACCCCCTCACCCCCACCACATTTTCTCTGTCTTCTAACCATTCCTTTTTCTTACGCCGGCCGGTGATCAACTAGTGGTTGAGGGGGTAACGCACATTTCTTGCCACCACACAAGAATACGATCGAGGGAACGGAGAAAATAGAAGGACAGACGAACAAACACGAACAAACTTGGGGTTAACCAAGAGCAGAGGAAGGTATGCAACACTACATGCATGTGCAGACTATCGCTAGCGTGAGTTACTAGCGAAAATTCCACAATGCTACTGGAATCAGACTCATCTTGACTCACTTTCGCTGGACCCTATCCCATGCTGCCTCGCCTCTCTGCTCCGGTGTCTGGTGTTGACTCCCCTGTCCGTGGATCCACGCCAACCTCTGCTGTTCGCCTCTCTCCTGTCCAGCCGCAACTGCCCTCTGCTGGGTCACGTCGTCAACTGCCCTCTCTGCTCTCCAGCCGCCAACTGCCCTCTGCTGGGTCGCGTCGTCAACTCTCATTCGCGTCCCCTTACCACTTCCGGATACGGCGAGATTTCATGTCCAAGAATCCTTTGTCTGGTTTCGCGCCAAAGCAGACTCGTCTACTTTGGCGGCCTACCCACATAGTGCTACACCCCAAGCTTTAACCATCCTTCGAGGGACAAGGTTTATCGCCTATTTCGAGGAATCCTGACGGGGCCCGAGGCATTTTAGGAGCTGCCGTGCGTGTCTGGTCTACAGCTACTTGTCTGGACTCACAAAAAAGGCTCTGTGCCACACTCGTCTGGTCGTGAGAAGAGCAACAAATATCCAACTTCCACCCAGCAGTCGAACCCGACAGTTTTAGGACGGATATATCTACCTGGTGTACAACACTCTTATTTTATACATATGTTCTGTTTGTTCAATAACCTTGTTCCATCTACTTTCTCTTCTTTCGTATCTTCTTTCTGGCCCCTAACAGACCACAACAGATATATACTACACACGTCAATAGATGTATTGAGAGAAATTCGCTTAACGTTAAAAAAATGCGAGAAGTATCTTTTACTAATGCAGACTAATAATTCCTTTGACTCTCACCCGCCATCCATCTCAATGGGCTATCACTTTTGGTATATCCTCTAGACAGCATTCATTGTTCACACAGAGTTTTTCATGGTTTGCAAACACTGATGTATACATGTATAGATGAATGCTGCTTATGAGATCTTCCAGAAGAGCCCAGCATATCTTGACCCTTTAAATTTCTACGATTGACTGCAAATGACTGTTCAACTGCTGTTTTGTGAGGTGCTGTTCGCATGATTTGTTCAAAACAGCACTTAGCATCCTCATGTACCCATCTAGATTTTTCTTCAAGTCATTTTTAGAATTCAAGTAGTGGAGCCATTAAGTAGTACTCACATGGCTACACTTTGGTTAAATTCCCGTTTAACTTTATCAAAGTGGTCTGGTTTCCATAACTTTTGAATAGCATTCCACACTGTACCGGGGGGGGGGTGTCTTCGTGGTATAATGGTTAAAGCGCTGGACAGCAGAATCATAGTAAGAGAATTCAAACTCCAATCGTGCTCACTTTCGGACAAATACTGTTGGGAAAGGTATGAACCCCCTTATCCTCTGATCTATAGGTTAAATAGTACCAGTATTGTTCTTCAAGGAGAATAGCTTTTGCATTGAATAACCAACAAAGTTTGATATGCCATTAACAAAACGATCAAACACGTTTTACCGATGCGTATTTTAACATCGCTTTCAGCAGATGAGCTAACACTACCAAGATATGTATTTACCCAACCACTTCCCTATAAGCAGGATACGACACAAAGGAAGTTTACTAGGTTTGAATTCAAAGTTTTCCTTCTTCGAGATCGCTTGTCATACCTAGGTTAAAGATCACAGCCTGCTCTACTATTTACCCAATCTTGGAGTGAGAATACTTAGATTCCCACCTTTCCCGAGAGTAAAAGCGCAATGTGAAATGCATACAGCCGTATCCAGGATTTGAATTCTGATTCCTGAGTTCATTTCTCGATCGATAACCGGTGCACTGCAAGCGCTTCTCTTCACAAAGTATATGAAATTGTCAATTTTATTGCAGTGACTTGCCATTTAATGAGAGGTCATAGTCCTGATAAAAACGCAAAACCTGTATTTCATCTGAGTTCACATTCAGAACAAAGATTCTTCCTGCCAGTTCTTCGCTATGCAGCAGAGATTCGGCTTCATGTATAAATCTTTTATCTTTTTTTTTTAGTGTCAAACCATTTTCTAACATTGGATATATTTTCTTTCGTAGAATGTAATATATGCAGATTATGAATATGCAAATATATATTTTTTCATGTCTACAGTAACAATGTCAACTAAACCTGTGTCACTATAGAGTAATCGAACAACTGTTTTTGTGTATTTATAGATTATTATTATTATTATAACAGTAACAAATATTTTAGAACGACTAGAGGTATTTGGTCCATTTTCTTCTTTGTACGAAATCAAATGCATTCGAAAAATCTTCACACGAGAGTGTTGCCTTGAGACTTTTAGCACGTACTCCTTCAATTATTCAACTTTTAATCAGAATCTGTGATTTGACGATCGATTTCTCTGATATTCAATATTTTTCCTTCGAGACTTTCTTAACTTCAAGTCGGAATCGATTTGAGAAGGAAGACATCATAGACGCTAGCAGCTATAGCAGTTTGAGTTATTCCTCTATAGTTCTTTTTGATTCCGATGTCGCCTTATAAGGGAAGGGGAAGATGATGGTTCTTTTCTCCGTTGCGCTTCGGTTATTCTCCGCGTTACACACGTGCACACACACACACACACACACACACACACACATATATATATATATATATATAGATAGATAATTCAAATGTTTCAATGTTCCATATAGATATTGGTATGTCTGATACATTATTTACCCATCTAGATTCATTTAGTCAAGCAGGGTATCGTTAGCATTGTTTTAATGCCCAACATCTGTCCTCCTCTCAACCAATGATTGGCTATCGATTGACCTTTCCTAGTGTCGCCATTGGCAGTTAACTACAAGAGCTAATTAGTTACCCGAAATTACTAATTGCAAGTTAACGATTCTTCTTGTAACTCAGAGTGAGGGAGGGGCGAATGAGGTCAGCATTGGTAGAGTGTGCGAACAGATACAATAATGTCATCTGTAGGACGTCATTAATTTTGGGCCGTTGGTTCGATTGGTACGATGCAGAAGCGCCAGTCAGTCAACCAATCCATCTCTCTCCCCGTACACCTCCTTTCTTTTCTCTTTCCCTATCACCTCTCACTTTCTATCTCCCCACCCTCTCTCTGCCTCTTTTTCTCTATCTCTCTCTGACACATCTATAGGGGAAAGGTATTTGCACAGATTTGAATTGAATTGGAATAGCTGATGCTGCCGTTGTGACGAATATAAATGTTAATCAGAGATTAAATTCTTGTAAAATCTTCTGAAAGCGGATCATTTCACAAATTTCTATATTAATACGCTTGTTTATAAATTCATAGTTATGTAAAGTCAGATATATTTCTTCAGCTTGACACAGCTTATGTTATGAATATATATATATATATATATATATAGTATGTTACCATTCAGGAGAGTAAATAAATATCAACGAATACAGAAACATGCGTTTTAATTACTGAGCTGACGTATGTCACCGAAAAGGCTAAGCAGTTAGATACCATGTCTAGCGCAAAGGTTCGATCCCAATTTGAAGCAACCTGCGTGTCTAGCCACACTGAAGAGTTGTGATACAAAACGATCTTCCTATGGACGTCAATATCATGTATATATGGATAATCATCATCATCATCATCATCATGTTGTGCCGCTAGCATGGATATAACTGAAATAATTTTTCTACGAAAGTGTAATTGAAGTCATCCGTAGACTTGATTCTAATGAAAAATTAATACCCAATTATATGTGGTATCAAGTATTCCAAACTAATACGAATAATTCATATATAATTAAATGATTTAAAGTAACTCTCTCTATATATAATAATAATCATTTATTGGCACATAGTTATATGACTTCATGTGTCTCGATCAAGTACAAATAATTTGCCGTCGGCAAAACAGTTTCGAGCTGACAAAGAAAGAAGCAGAAGGTACCTCACAAAAACAATTACCGACGCCAACTACGCCGATGACATAGTGCTTCTGGCAAATGCACCCGCCCAAGTCGAAACCCAACTGCATAGTTTGGGACGAACCGCCACAGGCATTGGCCTCCATGTCCATACACACAAAACGGAATACATGTGCTTTAATCAAACAGGCGATATTTCTACACTAGACGGAAGCTCTCTGAAACTAGTTGACAAGTTCACCTACCTAGGAAGCAGTGTCTCATCAACCAAAAAAGACCTTGACACGTGACTAACAAAGGCATAGACAGCTATCGATAGGCTATCAGTCATATGAAAGTTACACCTGACCGATGAAATGAAACGCAGTTTCTTCCAAACAGCGGTCGTATCGATACTGCTAAATGGATGCACTACATAGACGCTCACTAAACGTCGGGAGAAAAAGTTTGACGGCAACTACACAAGAATGCTGCAAGCAATATTGAACAAGTCATGGAGGCAACACCCCACTAAGCAGCAGCTCAACGGCCACCTACCACCCATCACGAAAACTATCAAAGTTAGGTGAACCAGACATGCAGGATACTCATAAGTGATGTTCTCCTATGGACCTCCTCACATGGCCGAGCAAAAGCAGAGTGACCACCTCGAACCTACATACAGCAGCTCTGTGAGGATACGGGATGTAGTCCTGAGGACCTGCCAGAAGCAATACATGATAGGGAGGAGTGGCGAGAGAGGGTCAGGGATATCCGTGCTAGTGGCACGACAAAATAAGGATGATAATTGTTTCTAGTAATCGTATCAAATACTGATAATATATAACCAATTATAAATCGTATCAAATATTCCTAATATCAATCATTCACACATAATTAAATGGTTTAAAGTAACTGTCCGTATGCAATAATAATCATCTTTTTACACACAGTTATATAGTTTTATGTATCACGATTTAATATAAATAATTTACCCATTTATATAACTTCACGTTTTGTTATCTACACAGCAACAATTTGCACAGACTAGTCGGCTGTGGCTGTAGAATACACTGACTGCATCACTGCTGAGGGGTAAGACTCCCCCCAAAAAAAACAAGTGTCCTGGATATGGCATTAAACCATTCGATGGCGTAGCTACAGCCTTGGATATTTGAGGAATTTGGAGTATCCCTTCAGTGCCATTGCTCCCACGTCCACTCTGCCCTGGATAGGGTTCTATCTATGTGTCGAATAGAACAAACTAACAGACTGTATGCAAACAAATGACTGATGCTAAATACCATTCAACAGTGCAAAAAAGAGCACAGACTCGTTAAAGAATGTTATCAACAAAACGTGTTTACTAATTATATATATATATATACGTGGTGCATTCTATAAGGTTCCAGACTTTTTTTGTACCGGCATTTAAAGTTGTCATAGACTCTTAAAAATTCATTATGTTATTGCTATACATCTTATGAGATGACTGGCCAATTTTTATGATTTCAGGTTCAAATTAACTGCTACAGCAGGAACTGGAATACACCCTACAAAAGCCTGATTGTCACAGCTGGTTAATTTCAAAAATGCAATCTGGACTTTAGAAGAACGACATGCAATTAGATTCTGTTTTAAACTTGGAAAAAATACTATGCGATAAAAACTGGATACACTGCTAAGACCCGGAGACTAAGAGACAGCGTTCTCAGTGGAAGCATGCTGGCTCTCCCAGACCCAAGAATACCAGAAAGAGCAAATCCACCCACAAACTTTTGATGATCCCTTTTTTTGACAGCACTGGCATGATCTACATGCACTGGGTTCCCACTGGACAGGCTGTCAAGAAGGAATACTATGTTGATGTTTTAAGGGAGTTCAGGAAGAGATTCCGTCTGAAGAGGCCAGCACTCTTCAAATCGAATCAGTGGCATTTCCACCAGGACAATGCATCAGTCCACAACTCCATCCTTGTCACAGACTATTTGACCAAGATGGGCTTCAAGACAGTTCCTAAGCCTCCCTATAGTGCAGACCTTGCTCCCTGTGATATTTGGTTATTTCCTAAGCTCAGAGGCTGTCGTTATGAGACACTAGAGGAGATAAAAGTGACGAAGGTCATTGATACGCTCACACAGAGAACTTCAATGGGGCCTTCCAGAAGTTGTTGGAACGGTACAAGTGCATTGCAGCCGGAGAGGATTACTTCGAAAAGGACTAGATTTTTCACGTATGTCCTATCAATAAAAGTGCCCATACGAAAGAATCTGGAAACTTATTTAATCATCCTCGTATATATACATATATTTATATATGTATATATATATGTATATATGTTTCATATGAATATTTAAAGAGAAATTGGCATTAAAAAAACGCATAATGTTTTATATGCCATAAAATCCAACCTAACCAAATCATAATATTAAGGTTCAGCGGGTTACTATATGGCCTGTTCCGATTTGGGAAAATCTTTTTGTTATCGTGTATATTGATGTAGCATGGAATAGATTTACTGGACATTTGCATTCATTTCTTCATGACTGTCAGGTCTCCGACAATTACATGGTACTACTAAAGTTTTTATCTCCAGCCTCCTGTTGATTTTGATCTTCAGGATCTTGTAATTGGATAGTCTCTCCTTTACAGCCTTCGCAGAAGTATTTCTTTCAGAAGATATTGCGATGTTGATTAGCATACACATTTTTCTTTCTTCTCTTCTATAATTATGTCGATTTTATTGGCACTGATCTTGTTAATGTGGATGAGTATGTCCCAGTAGACGGTGACGTCGTTGCTTTCAGATTCCCTATTCAGTTTATACCAATTTTCAGATATTAGATTTCAAACATCTCCGTTTGTCAGCTGGTCTTGGATTACGCTAATCGTATCCTTTGCAGAGGAGTAAAACTCCCCCTCAAAAGCAGGTGTCCTAAATATCTAACGATGAGGTTAGAGCTTTAGAAATCTGGGACGTATAGATTTGTCCTTCATTAAAATGACTCCCATCTTCACTTTCTCCTGGATTAGTCGTACCTGTCGGTGTCCTTTTTATTAGTCACATAGATTTGTTAAAAAATCAATTGTACGCAATGACCATATTCACCCGGATCCAAAAAAAGAGCCTTAAGAAAAAACTACACAAAAATGAAGACATGAAAGAAATTCCCTCACGTAGAGGCAAAAATATTTAAGACGGGTTGAAGTACGGCTAAAATCAACCAAACAATCAAGCAAGCAAGTAAGTAAAGTTCTAAAACTTTCAGAAAATTTTTTTCATCAAAAATATTTATAGAACGTAAGCACAGAAATACAAATTAATTTTTTTTTTTAGATTTGTAACAGCAGATTATCCTCTTGTTGTCTGACATTCAAATGTTCCAAATCACATCGTTATCGAATTGATTTCCAATATAGAACGCATACAATAATAACTGATTTGAAAAGTGATATAAAATTTAAATGATTGATTTTAACGGCATGTCTACTCGAATAGGGTTATTTTAAGCCAAAAGATTAAGAAATCGCTAAAATTGTACATTCAAGTTCACAATTATGTATGTGTTTTTTTTCTTAAATGTTTTTTTTTTTTACATACAGATATACGATATCAAGTATTCCTATGTAATATAAATAATTTGCACACTGTTGTATGATTTCAACTTTTCCAATCCTATGCAAATAATTCATCAACAATTTTAAGATTTCAAAGTTAGCATTTCAACTTATAAACAATTTATTTTTAAACAATTACATTGTTTTCAAAACTTTGGCATATTTCTTATATACAATAATTATTAAGTAATTATAACTTAAATTGACTTTCTGAATATAAAAGAATACATTTTTTTAAAATATTATGTATTCCTATTTACTACAAATAATTTTCAAGCTTTTAGGAATCCTCCTTTTCTCACCTCCTTTCAAAATAAATCGATGGGAAAATATTAGAAAAGAGTGGTTTTCTTCATCTTGATAAGCAAATAAGTCTTGGAAAATAGAAAACTGAAATTCAAACCATCTTAACTTAGTCTACAATTTAACCTTGTGTCTTTTCCTGCTCATAACGGATGGGCTGGGTAAATACATACATAGTTATTACTTTTATTACCAGCTCCAAGTCTCTTGGGAAGACGTAAATGGTGATAAATGTAATCCACTGGGAATTGTGCAAGAAATGAAGATTTAACCAAACTATTAAATGGTATATGCCCAAACGAGGAACTCTCCTAGAGAATTTGACACAAAATTTTCGTGGAATTTGAGATATGTACAAAAAGATCACCCAATTATTGCCAGAAGACAAGACCCGATGTTAATTGGAAAATTATCAACTAGTGAACTTTTTTCTCTTCTGGCAGACCATGAAACGAAAAGGAATGAAAGTTAAAAGATGAACAAGTACTTGGATCTTGCTAGAGAAATGAAGAAGTTATAAAACATGAAGGTAATGGTGATATCAAATATGGCTGCACGCTTGGAACAGTCTACTTAGTCTTAGAAAAATGATAGAAATAAATGGAGATCCGGTTAAGTATCGAGATCATTGAAACTAAAGTATTGATGAAATTAGTTTGAATACTCAGAAAAGTCCTGGAAACCGGAGAAGACTTGCTCAGAATCAGGTAAAATACCACCAGTTCAAACTGGTAAAAAAAATACTCCCAAGTAATGAATTGACAATATTTATAATCATTATCTTAGGCATTTTGCCGTTTTGGTATATCACAGAGCAAAAATTGATGAAAGAAAAAAGATAAAAAATTATTTGACTTTGTCATAGAACTAAAATAAAAACTGTGTAACATGTGGAACCCTTGCGGACAATCAGGGTTTCTCAAAGGGTTTCTTTATAGACCCTCACGAAGCATGAGCGAATTTTGGGTAGGTGGAATAAAACCAATGGTACAATTTTGTTTCATCCTGAAGATATTTTGGAAATATGCTTTACTTCGTTTCAAGGCCAGAAGTATGAGGCTGTGCCTGAGAATATACCTGACAACTTATAATGTTTCTCGGGCCAAATACAAACACTGGGAATAGGAAGATTGATTTAGGTTAAATGTTTTAGTTAAGAAATGTTTCCTGCTTAGAAAATCAGCATGCCAAATAAAAGTTCTGACCTGGCCTTGAACACCGATCTCAGGTATTTGTTTACAATACTTTACTAACTAAGTCGATCACTCCGTCTCACTCTTGGTATTAGTTTCAGGCTCAAAAAGAACGGGAATAATAACATTAAATTCTGACGTGTGTCTCACAATTTACACGTTTGTTTATATAAATAACGCTTATAAAAATTATCATCTGATTCTTACTCTATCACTGACGTAATGTACGCTTTCTTAATTAGGAAATTATTTTGAATATATTTCAGCTTAATTACAATGATATTTCGCCTAAAAATAAATGTGCTTTGTTCAATATGAATTAACTGGTTTATATTTGCTTGGATTTTTTATCTTGTGGTGGTTTATTTTTATTAGTCTTTGTTCATTTTTTATGCATTTCAATTTAAATATTAATAAGAAATGAGTTAATTAGGTTTTCGTTTGTCAGATTTACAAATGAAAATCTTTATTTTGTTTAAATCTATTCATAGATGTTTTTCTCGAAAATATCCCAAAAAATCAACATAGAATCGCCCGGATCATAGCATAGGCCTGAGTAAAGAGTTATATTAAAAAAAAACGCCAGTTTCTGTGGAATATGCAAACTGTGGAACTATCAGTTGGAGGAGAATTTCAGCAAAAATTAATATAAAATGAGACATCTTCCTCTGACTATTCATCATAACTATAATGATCATCATCAATGCGTGCAAACATAATGGTTTCTCTTGACTCTCTTTCACCATCCGTCCCTATTCGTAATCACTCTTGGGAAGTCCTGTAGGGACTACCCAGTGTTGATAAATAGAAGTTTTTACTGGTCGGCCAAAACTGGTGTGTCCATCTGTAAGAGTCCTTAGGATAAAGTTATTTATGAGTTAGTCCTTACTTCGACAGAAATTTCCAGAAGGTCTTCCTTATCCTAACTGGATTGTTCAGGAGATGGGAGGTAAGTGACCGTGCAATTACTCCCGTTATCCTTCCTAGATTTGTTCAAAACAGCATGCAGCATCCTTG
>OY757921.1:6284865-6314865 GCA_963585895.1 Sepioteuthis lessoniana | reverse complement strand
TAAAGGAACAAGATAATGAAGACACGAAATGTTACATAACAGGATAGACAATAATATGAATAAAATGTCCCGAAGAAGAATGTAAAAGAAAACATACCGTTGATGCCAAGAGTGACGGAGATAGAAGAATAAAATAAAAGCTGTTCTGCGTGGCTACAAAGCGGAAGTCGAAGCCCACCGGGCACCGGTACTTTACTAAAAAGGTCTACCTTGAATTAAGGGTTACTAAAGGGAGGTAAAAAGGATCAGAGTTAGGGCAGGACAGTTTTTATTTTTTATCCCCCAACCTCATTACTTCTGCATTTGCACAAAATTTTAGACAGCTGATAGGGAACAACTAACGTCTTTCTTCACACACCAAAGTGAATTGTTTTTATGAATGAGTGTTACTATCCTTTCCATCGTTTTAATTAAAGACTCTTTTGTTTGAGCTGTGTTTCTTTTCAAACAGTTTCTATTTTCACTTCTTTGTTTAATTATATATCAACATTTACGGGTAATTTTATGTCCAAACCATTCAATGTAGATGAACAGAAGTGGTATATTTAACACATAATTTGTAGAATTAGAGGGTTCATGCTTTTTATAAGGGTATTAGTCCGAAAGAGGGCACTTGATAATTCCAACTTTTTTACTGCGATGTCGCAGTCCAGTATATTAGCCACTTCGTCCCCATTCAATTAGGTACCCCCAAACCCTTGTTGAGGTCTGAAAGAATGATCCTGTGTAATTATAAAAGTATATTTGTTCTTATCTATGTCAGGTATTCCATGTAATTTAAAACATGTGTATATTTTCAATTGAAATTGTACATTGTAGAAAAAAACATGATTATTCAATAAATATTCGTATATTTTCAACTGAAATTGTACTTTGTAAAAAAAAAGCAAGATTATGAACCATTGCTAAATCAAAGAGATTTTTCGATCCCGTTGTGAACCCACCGTGGTTACAAGTTGACGAACGTGAAAATTCTGTTCAACTACAAGAGGTTTATTTACTACTAGGTAGCAAGAATCGCCGGTAGAAAGACAGGGAGTATCTAAAAATGCAACAACCACGTCAACTATTCAATTATAAGCAACATATCCTAGCTTGAAAAATATGAGCAGACTAAGACCTTCAATTTTTTCCTGGTTCTAACATCCTTCTCCGCTGGATCGTGTAGTATAACGCCCCCTTTAGACCTCTCCCAACTTGGGGCACGTAAACTTTCTTCTTACATCTTTGTGGCTTGTGTTCTACTGACATCTTTACCTTATCACCTCTCACTGTTAACTCTCAAAAGACAAGAGTCCTCCCTTTTCTTCCCTTTGTCGTGTCGGCGGCAGGGATATCTGCTTTCGCGCATGCCTACCAGAATTTCAGACCTCCAACTTTCCTTAGTAATTTTTAAATACAACAAGACCTTTGACCTGGCCATTTGGAGACTGTCTGCGTTTTTATTCATTTAATCATTTATTTACTCTATTTCAATTTTTTATGCACTGTTTAATTCCGAAACAATCATTCAAAAATATTCGTATATTCTCAACTAGATTTGTAAATTGTTGAGAAGAAAAAATACTAAGCAATAAAATTAAAGTATTTTCCCCTAAAATTGTTGATTGTTGAAAAGAAGGAAAACAAAGGCAATTTTATAAAACCGCTACTTGCCCAGAGCATTGATTGAGGTGATGCTTATTCAAGTTGACCATCATCGGCTTTCCAAGAATGAAATAAAAAAATTACGACGATGACTGGCACCCAAGTTTTGATCTTAATGTTTTAATCACTTTCAAATTCAGAATTTTAAAAAAGATCACCTTGACATTCAGAATTTTAAATAAAAGAAACAGCTTAAAGGAAACTGCAAATCAATTAAAACTGAAAGATTAAAAATAAAATGAAATATTTTGTAGCCAATGAGGAGCTTCAGTCAGAGAAATAATCAACGGTCCCATTTTGATCCACTTTGATTGAATTTTTATCAATGAAAAGAGGAATATGAAACCCTGCACATACAGAGGAGGCCAAACTTTAATTAGACACACTAACATGTAAGGGAAACTGCTGACGTCACTGTGTAATTGTTAGGAACAGTGGGATTTTTAGTAAAAAAAGTGAAAAAATGTTCTTAAGATCATAGAAATGTTGAAAACAATAGAATAGAATTAAAAGAAATAGTACGGAATAATAATAATAATAATAATAATAATAATAATTAACAAGAAAAAGATAATTTGTAAAATTGTCGACTTTGCTGTCCCGGCTGACCAGAGAATAAAACTGAATGAATGTGAAAAGAAGGAAAAGTACCTCGACCTTGCTAGAGAATTGAAAAAGCTGTGGAACATGAAAGTCAAGATTGAGCCAATTGTGATTGGTGCTTTCGGCACAATAACTAAAGGATTATTAAAAGGCCTGGAGGACTTGGAAGTCGGCGGACAGGTAGAAGACTCTCCAAACGACAGCATTGCTGAGAGCGGCCAGAATAGTGAGAAGAGTCCTGGAGACTTGAGCAGACATACTGTCACTCAGACTCCAGTGAAAAACCATCGGCTAACGCTGATGTGAAAAGCTCTATTGAGTGAATAATAATAATAATAATAATGTGATCAATTGGGAAATTAAAGTTTGACTATGCGAACAAATGGTATATATACAATCCAGAATCCATCCGGGAGAATGAGACACACAAATTTCTATTGGATTTCGACACACAAACGGATCATTTAATCTCAGCCAGACGACCAGACCTTGTAATTATAAAAAAAGAGAATTTACCAAATTGTGGACTTTGCCGTCCCAGCTGGCCATATAGTAAAATTAAATGAAAATGAAAAGAAGAATAAGTGCCTAGAACTTGCTAGGGAATGAAAATAACTGTGGCACATGAATATATTGGTGATACATTTGTAATTTGGGCTCTTGGTACAGTCACCAAAGGTTTGGTACAAGAACTGGAAGACTTGAAAATAAGAGGACGAGTGGAGACCGTCCAAACTACAGCAATATTTAGATCGACCAGAATACTGAGAAGAGTTCTGGAGACTTGCTGTCACTCAAACTCAAGTGAGAAACAATCGGCTAACGTCGTTCTGTGGTGCTTTTTGTACAGTAAATAAAGGATTATTAAAGGGACTGGAGGACTTAGAAGTTGGCGGTTGAGTGGAGACCATCTAAACGACAGCATTATTGAGAACGGCCAGAATTCTGAGAAGAGTCTTGGAAACTTGAGGAGACTTGCTGTCACTCAAACTCCAGTGGAAGACCATCAACCGACGCTGATATGAAAAACTGTAAAGGAGTAGATAATAATAATAGTTATAATAATAATAATAATAATAATAACACAACAAAGCAGTACATGTAGGCTAAGCGGTGACAGAGACGATCGATCAATCACATAATAAGCGAATGCAGCAAATTAACACAGAAGGAGTAAAAGGCAAGACACGACTGGGTCAGGAAGGTAATTAACTGGGAAATGTGCAAGAAATTTAAATTTGACCATACAAACAAATGGTAAATGCACAACCCAGCATCTGTCCAAGAAAATGACACGCATAAACTCCTATGGGACTTTAACATGCAAATGGATCACCTAATCCCGGCCAGAAGACCAGGCCTTATAATAATCAACAAATAAAAAAAGAGAATTTGTAAAATTGTCGACTTTGCCGTCCTGGTGGACCACAGAATAAATCTGAAGGAATGTAAAAAGAAGAATAAGTACCTCGACCTTGCTAGAGAATCGAAAAAGCTGTGGAACATGAAAGTAACGATTGTGCAAATTGTGATTGGTGCTTTAGGCATAATAACTAAATGATTACTAAAAGGCCTGGAGGACTTGCGAGTTGGCGGACGGTTAGAGACTATCCAAATGACAGCATTGCTGAGAACGGCCAGAATCCTAAGACGAGTCCTGCAGACTTTAGGAGACTTGCTGTCACTCAGACTCCAGTGAAAACCATCAGCTAACACTGATGTGAAAAACTGCAAAGGAGTAAATAATAATAATAATAATAATAAAAAGAAGAAGAAGAAGGTGAAGATGAAGGAACTTGCTGTCTAATGTATTTTACTGTCGGGCCGACTGGATGTAAAAATAAAAGAAAGCGAAAAATATGATAAATATTTTGACCCTGCCAGAGAATTAAAATCCAGTTAACACGCTGGACTGGAATTTTCCAAAAATTTCAAATTTCAGTAAATCTGTACATTACGTGTTTCATAAATAATGCGAATTTCTTACCAAAATAACCAAACCCGGCTCTAATCCAGAATGTCAATTAGAATTATTGGTAAGTGAAATAAGATTTGATTCCCAAAGTTTTATGTGCAGTGACTGAATAAAATCAAAATATTCGGTTGACGGTGCAATGGTAAGGTTTTTGACAGTATATTGTTTAGGGTTAAATTCCATTCGACTCTTTATCTGTCCTTTCTACAAATGATGATCAACTAATTTGTTCCTTTTTTTTCCTCAAACGTAATAATGTTCGCAATTCCAACCCAGTCGGCTAGGGCTATAGAATACATCTACTGCATCTTTGTAAAGAAGTAAGACCCTCCCCACTTTACGAGTATCAGTCATTCTTTGGAATATTTCTTCAGCTAAAACAATCTCAAACCGAGCAGCACCATCACCGTCGATATAATATTGCACTTGCTACTTGAAGAAAATTCCGACGGAAGAAATAATAAACTTCAAGATATCTAATGTTCTTCCGACTGCACCAAGACCACCTGTTCGATTGGGAATTAGAATAATGAAAAAAAAAAGCAGCCAATATATTACATAGTTGATGGCTATAAAAATAATATATACAAGGATGATTAAATAAGTTTTCATCGTTTTTTCGTATGAGCACTTTTATTGATAGTACACACATGAAACTCTAGTTCCCTTCCAAGTAATCTCCTCCAGCTTCAATGCACTTGTTGTACCGTTCCAACAACTTCTGGAAGGCCCCATGGATGTCCTCTTGTGTGAGCCTGTCAATGACCTTCGTCACAGCCTCTTTCATCTCCTCATTTGTCTCATAACGACAGCCTCTGAGCTTAGGGAATAAGCAAAAGTCACAGGGAGCAAGGTCTGGACTATAGGGAGGGTGAGGAACTGTCTCGATGCCCATCTTGGTCACATAGTCTATGACAAGGATGGAGTTGTGGACTGGTGCATTGTCCTGGTGGAAATGCCACTGAGCCGATTTGAAGAGTGCTGGCCTCTTCCGACGGAATCTCTTGCTGAACTCCCTTAAAACCTCAGCATAGTAACCTTAACCGTTTGACCAATCAACTGTGGTGTATTGACTTTCTTACTCCTCCCACACCCCTCATCATCCCCCACAGACTCCCTGCAACCCTTGAATCTCTTATGCCACTCAAAAACTGATGCTCGATTCATGGAAGATGGTCGAAAAGCAGTGTGAAGCATTTCATCCGTTTTTGTGGCATTTTTTGCATGTTTAAAACAGAATTTTATTGCATATCCTTCTTCTTTAGTTTCCTTACGTTCAGACTGCAGTTTTGAAATTCACCAGCTGTAACAATCAGGTTTTAGTTGGGTGTATTCCAATTCCAAATTGGTCAGTCTTCTCATAAGATGTATAGCAATAACATACTGAATTCTCAATAGTCTACGTCAGTTTTAAATGCCTGAATAAACAAAGTCTGGAAACTTATTAAAGTCACCACGTATTCTTATTGTTTCGAAAGAATTGTCTCGTTCTTGGAGATATCAAAATTCTCGGCAATTCATGGCTACTAAACTCCTGACCCGTCACTAGAATCTCTGATGAAGTTGCGTCTATTCACCTTCAACGGATCTTTTAAAACACAGCATGGGCTCGGAAAAGCTTTCACGAAGTATCCCTTCGGAAGACCCTTCCGTTTATCCCATTGAGAGGACTACAATTGGTGTAAATGTTTTGCTGAAATAAAACCATAAATATTCATAAATTTATAATGAATACTGGTATAAAGTCTGATTGACAGTAGGAAGTTGGCAATGAAAACACGCCATATGATGAGAGAGAGATGATCGAGGATCATGATATAATGGATGCAAGGGATATATTGTCGTTGTGTAATATAATGGCTGTGGGTTTTCGTTGTATGCCTTTTGGTTTAGTTAGGCTGAGAACCTTTCGGCTTAGTTCATAGGTTACTTTTGTGCAATATTAGCGCAGGTGTTCACGCGTGTGCGCGCGGAGCGGAGCGGAATGGACGTGTCACTCAGAGATGTCACAATAGCCCGTGATGGGAAACGGTGCTAGTAAGTGTGAATGACGTCACGCACCGGAAGCGCGTGGAGGATTTTGGGAGATTTGAAAAAGTCAGTTAGTTGAGTTGAGAACTAGACACTGTCTAGGGTTTTTTTATGCCAAGAGATAAGGGAATGGTGTTAATTATAAATCTGTATTTACATTTTTTGTGTTGTTTCCTATGAGTTTTTTTACACAGTTATATGATATCAAGTATTCCTATCAAATACAAATAATTTGCACCCAGTTGTATAATTTCAAGTATTCCTTTAAATACAAATAATTATATGGTTTCAAGTTATTATTTCTATTTAATATTGTTTATAGTAATAAATAACAGCTTCAAGTAATTTTTCATAACACAAAAAAAAAAAAAATGTGCACACGTCTATCTGGTATGAAGTATTCTAATATGATACCAATAATTTTTACACAGATCTATTAGACCCATTGATGGGACCCTAACAGTTACTAACACCCTGAATTGGAGTGGGTTTGGGGGGTAATGGGGATAAAAATATGTTCTGGGTCAGCCGACAGGGCTTTTTATATAATGATAATAATAAGTATATACAGTGAATGGTTTAAATTGTTTGGTTTTATGACATATCAACCATTATTGGTTATTTAAAGTCAAATCCTGTTTTTACATATATCTTAAATATATGATTTGGAAACACATTTTGGAGATACATAAGGTTAAATGCCCAAACAGTTCTATTTCTAACAATTCAATTTAGTAGAAGTCAAATGGTTCAAATATTGCTATGTATCATTAACAATTCATTTAAAAATGTCATTTGCTAACTCACAGTTAAATGATCAAAAGGTTCTACCTGAAGCAATTCAATTTCGCATAAAACATTTGTTTTCACACAGTTCTTTTGTCAAATAGTTCTATTTGATCCCTAGATTGGACGCTATCAGGTGCTAACACTTCCAGCCAGAGTGGACCTTGGTGCGATGGCAATGAAAGCATACAGTCAATTCCCCAAAGCATTATTGTAGCTTCACCAACAGATTGCTTCATGTCATATCCAGGATATTCGTGGTCTTACCCCTCTGCAGAGATGCAGTCGGTATATTCAATAGCCCCGGCAGAATAGGCCGTTAATGGCGAATAGAAACAACTTCTATTTTATAACAATGATTTCTTTACCCATAATTATATGGTTTTATGTATTCTTATCAAATACAAATAAGTTGCAAAGAGATCTGTTTGACCAAGAGATGGGGCCCTAAAACGTACAACCACTGCGAGTCAGAATGGATTGGGCAGTAATTGCAATGAGGTATACCTCACTTCCCAGATCCCCAGAATTAGTGCTTTGATATCAGATGTCAGTCTCATATCCAGGACTTCCCTTTTTGCTGAAAAGGGTCTTCTTCTCTATTGGGAATACAGTCAGTGCATTTTTAATCCCGCCGAAAGGTCTTGATATAAACAAGGAAAGAGCAGGCAGTCTACGTGATGTCATGGCTAACCTGCAAAAATGTGACTTCGTAATGAGCAAGTTCGAACTCCACTCGTGCTATTACATTCACTTTCGGACTAATACCCACTTATCCTCTCCCCCATTGGTTAAATATTACCTCTACTGTTCTTCTCCGGTGATGATTTGGCATTAAATAACCTATGTAGGTTATTGTGCCATTAAACTAAGCAAACCAACCAAACGAAAAGTTGAAAGATTGACAATGGGTTTCTGTTATGGTTGAATGAATATGTCGGCCAAAGACCGACTATTATCAGATCTGTAAGCAAGACTAAAATAAGGGTAGTCCCAGTGGCGTTATAAAGAACGTGCTTGACTGCAGCTTCGACGTGAGCGAGTTTGAAGAAAGGCATGAAGTCCAATATCCCTTCCAGAGATTGGATGAAAAATTATCATTTAATGTTCTTCAACAATGATGCCTTTGGCTTTAAATAACCCAGGATAGTTGATATGCCATGAAAAAGACAAAGAAAAAATTCTCAGTGCGTTTCCTTGGTGTATCTGCCAATTTACACACACGCACACACACATATATATATATATGCGTGTGTGTGCGTGTGTGTGGTATATATATATATATATATATATATATATGACAGAAATTTAAAAAGGAAGCAGTGTGTTGATCCTGCTCTTCTTCTGTGTATGTACATTTCAGTATAAATGTGTAACCATTTGTAATTATGTATTTGCCAATGCTTGCTGGCGTCTTTACGTACGTAGCGTTAATTTACTAAGCTACTTCCCTACTCCCACCAACTTCTTTTAATTTTTAAGCTCCTTCGAATGTGTTTGTGGAGTGGGGAGGCCTGATACAAATTGAGCAATATCTTTCTGTCCGCCATATTGGGCTTTCCATTTTAGAAGTTCATAACTTGTATTTTTTAATTACTTTTTCACTGACAAGACCACTAATTAAACTGCGATGGAAGATACATCATGTTTTCTTTATTTTCTCTCATTATTAAAAACAGAAAGTAAATGTTTTCACAGAATAATGAACACAACTTGAAGGAATAGCTTCATGATAATAAATGAGGGTATTTGTTTGAGGTTCTCTGCTCAGTGCCAGCTAGGTGATATTGAGTATTTCATCACATGAACAAGGAGAATGATTAAATTTCAAAACTGAAACAATAACAACAAAGATTTGGTTTGGTTTGGTTTCTTTGTTTAATGGCATATCAACCTTTGTAGGTTATTCAATGCCAAGGCCATCCCTCTAGAAAAACAGTAGTGTTACTATTTAATCCATAGCTGAGAGGACATGGAGGTTCATACCTTTCCTAAGGGTATTAGTCTGAAAGTGAGCATAATACTGCGACTGGAGCTCGAACTCGCCCACTGTGACTCCGCTGTCCATCGCATTAACCATTTCACCACGAGGACAAAGAACTCTTTCTCTTTTATTTTACCGTTAGCCTAGTTCCCAACCCGTCAAATAAGCTGACAGTAACCTCTGCAGAGAGGTAAGATCGTCACGCTAAAAAGGAGTATCCTTAGCATGACATTAAACTGCGTTTAATGGTGAGGTCCCACTTCTGGTGATCTGGGGAGTGTGGAGTACCCCTAACTGGACATTACTCCCAGGTCCACCCTGACACGAAGTGTTAGTACCGGTCACGGTCACATGTATGAGTCTGTTCAAAAATTGTTTTAAATAGGAATGCACGAATAAAAAAACAACAACATAAAAATGTAAATATAAGCATAAAATGATCACGATTTTCTATCCTCAACGAACAAAATAACCCTAAACAAGTTGACATACCATTAAATACAATCAGTCAATTAATCTTTTAATCAGTTAGCTGATTGCCTAGTTGGTATCTGCTTGGAAAACCAATTATATTCAAGACAGGAAAAACGCTTGTATCTAAAATAAGCATTGAATGAAAAGTGTCGTGTGATCGTGGCTTTCGACAATTTTTTTCTCCGTAAACTATTCAGTACCCTGACTTTTCAAAGAGAGATAGTGGAGTAGTTTTTCAAAATCAAATTTCTCAATCTCATAAACAGTTTCTTCTTCAGCATACCTAAAGAGCTTGATCATCCCAGCTATTTTACTCGTAGCATTATGGAAAAATGGATTCATGCCTTTTTCAAGGTAATGAGAGTAAAGTGAACGCAAGTGACTCATTTATAACTTGAGCTCCATGCCGCCAGTTCCTATCAAATCCAAATAATTTGCTAACAGATCTATATGTACCAAAGACAAGATCCTAACAGGTATTAACATTACGAGTCAGAGTGGAGCTGGGTGTAATAGCAATTTAAGGTTTACTATGCATGAAATTCAGAAATAGTGCCGCTGCAGGAAACGTGGTTTAGTATCATACCCAGGGTATCTTATCCAGCTATGGATATTTTAAGCCCCACTAATTGGGCGTGTTTGACGTATATGAAATAATAGACATAGGAATGTCCGCACATATCTAATATTTCCACTAAAGGGGACTATGATATATTATCCGAAGAAATAATATCGTTTTATTAGTGTTATTGAACAAGTCCTGGCGACAACACCCCACGAGACACCAACTATACGGCCACTTGCCTCCCATCACGAAAACTATACAGGTTAGACGAGCCAGACACGCCGGACACTGCTGGAGAAGCAAGGACGAGCTCGTAAGTGATGTACTCCTGTGGACCCCCACATATGGCCAAGCAAAAGCAGGACGACCAGCCCGAACTTAAATACAGCAGCTATGTGAGGACACAGGATGTAACCCAGAAGACCTGCCGGAGGTGATGAATGATAGGGAAAAGTGGCGAGAGATGGTCAGGGATATTCGTGCTGGCGGCACGACTTGATGATGATGATTAGTGTTAAGGTATGTAAAGGATTGTAGCATAGGACCAAAATACATTGTGTCTGAAAGAAAGGAGTTCGCAGAAAATAAACACTCAAAACTCGAATTTTAAGGAAGAAAATAGAAGTTGCTTTTATTCATGGGGACTACAGCGGACTGTAGTTAAAAAAGTTTGTTCGATAGCGTTCTTCCTCCCTCCTCTTCTTGGTGATGACAGCGGTGTCGTTATAGTTGGCTTGTTGATACTTTCATATCAGTCGTATTGTTGACAGGCTGGGTAAGGCATGGGTCGGGGTGTCATGGACCTCTGTTAAACCTGTTTAGAAACCTACCTTGAACTGCCAAAATCTCGCTACCTGGTTTCCTTATATAGCGATTTCATGGATCAATTCAAAGGTTCGATGATCATCAGTGAAACAATAGTGTAGCACGTGAAAGTTCACGCGTGATTATATTAAAATCACGCTTGAACTCTACAGGTCACTCTGCCGGCACGAGCGAGGTTCGTGACATTTTTGATCGTCAGACCCGTATACCCAATGATTGATGACAGCTGATGTGCTCGCTCGTTCTCCAACCTTGAGGCCGCCGCAACTCAACGACAGCACCCGTCCGTAATATTACAGTATTACAAGGTTCAAATTCACCTTCTTGATATCTTTTCCGGTATGTTTTTTAAGATATGGTAGAAGACAGCGGGTGGTAGACCACACAACCCTTTGTTTCGATGAATACAATTCTTGCATTCCCCAATATGAATATCCTTGAGTTTCCTGTTGCAGTATTATTACCCTGCAACACTTCTCTGTATAAAGCTGTTCAAACTATTTTATTATACGATAACCTCATTAAAGCATATCTTTTTTATAATGCGCCATCTACGTTGTTTCAAATGACGGATGTATTTTGCGTATAAATCATACTAGTGTTTCAAAGGCGAATTTATAGTTACGATTCTGTCATGCGTATTTTTCATCTATGTTTTGGCGGCTGTTTCAACGTTAAATTCATTAGCAATGCATAATTCATGTACTATTTACTTCTAGTGGTATTGATTTGATTTCGATAAATTTGTGTTGTGTGCAGGATCTGTAAACCTTCCATATTGAGATAACCAAACAGTATTCTTAACTTGTCTCCCGGTTGCGTCGATCAATGGCCTGGGAGACCTGGGTTCAATCCTTGGTTGAGTCATACCAAGAACTCAAAAAATGGTACTTGATGCTACCTTGCTTTACACTCAGCATTATAAAGTAAGGATCAAAGGTAAAGTGGAGCAATTCAGGGAAAGGAGTAGCGCCCTCTCCTACACCTTGGTGTAGTAGCTATTGAAAAGGGAGCCTTTGGGTCACCTTCGACTAAGGTCATCAACTTTACATACCAAAGACACGCTTATGCTAAGATGTCACGTTTTCTCAATAATGCGATTACAAAGAAACATAGGCATATATATATATATATATATATATATATATATATATATATATATATATATATTCTTAATTTTATTCCACAGAATGCAATGTTTCATCTATTTCCTTTGAAATTGAGAGAGAAAGCTCAATGTTTGAGAAAAAGTTCCACCTTAAAAATAACGTTTTCGATTTCACTTTTAAGAATAGCATCTGAAAATTGTTGTAATGGTATAAAACTATGAACTTGAAATTTTAAGTCCTTTTAGTATATATATATATATATATATATATATATATATATATATGCGCGCGCGAGCGTGTGTGTTTGAGCAGCATTTTTTCATTAATGCATGTTTCATTAAGCAATACAGACATAAAGTACAAAGGTACCAACTGTTTATGGGGGTTTCATTAAATAATTCACGCCGGATACCATAAAATTAATGGGACCTCTCAAAAGGATATATATATATATATATATATATATATATATATATATATATAAGATAGTTGCTGTAGGTCCAAAGAAAGAATAAGGATTCATTTTAAAATAAGAAGGTCCTCAAAGAGTTTTTTTTTAATTTATTTTATTCTTACATACGTGTTATATATGTTTCCAGCTTGATGCTTTCGTCAGAGATCATATGTGACACAAGGCCTTGTTAATGGGGTACTTAATGAGACTTGAACTCACTCTTGTTTCCTGTTTAAATAACCTTTGGTTGGTCAGGCGGGTTTATATAGGCGTCATATTCCATTTTTCCTGGAGTGTGTTTACTTTGGGCTACTTTACCCGTCTTTGATATTTGATATGTTTATAGTTGTGTGTGCATGTGTGTGTGTGTGTGTGTGTGTGTGTGTGTGTGTGTATTGGAGGTGGAGTGGTTTTGGGTTTCACTAACAGTTTTTTTTTCTTTTTCTTGTGTGTGAGTGTATATCTTGAGAAGTTTTGTGGTTTTATATTTACAGGTAGCTCCCTCTCTTTTTTGTATGTGTATATACATGTCTGTGTATGTATGTGTGTGTGTGTGTGTGTGTGTGTTTTCAGCTTTTTTCTTTCGTCTGAAAACATGTCTGGCATAAGGTGTTGTTAATGGGTATTCAATGAGATTTTAATTTACTAGTCTGTGTGTGTGTGTGTGTGTGTGTGTGTGTATGTTTTCAACTTTTTTCTTTCGTCTGAGAACATGTCTGGCATAAGGTGTTGTTAATGGGTATTCAATGAGATTTTAATTTACTAGTCTTTGTGTGTGTGTGTGTGTGTGTGTGTGTATGTGTTTTCAGCTTTTTTTTTCGTCTGAGAACATGTCTGGCATAAGGTGTTGTTAATGGGTATTCAATGAGATTTTAATTTACTAGTCATTGTGTGTGTGTGTGTGTGTGTGTTTTCAGCTTTTTTCTTTCGTCTGAGAACATGTCTGGCATAAGGTGTTGTTAATGGGTATTCAATGAGATTTTAATTTACTAGTCATTGTGTGTGTGTGTATGTGTTTTCAGCTTTTTTCTTTCGTCTGAGAACATGTCTGGCATAAGGTGTTGTTAATGGGTATTCAATGAGATTTTAATTTACTAGTCCTTGTGTATGTGTGTGTGTGTGTGTGTGTGTGTGTGTTTTCAGCTTTTTTCTTTCGTCTGAGAACATGTCTGGCATAAGGTGTTGTTAATGGGTATTCAATGAGATTTTAATTTACTAGTCTTTGTGTGTGTGTGTGTGTGTGTGTGTAAAAACCACTTAAGCATGTAAAACTGTACCGATCTGTATACAGACTGAAAAGAAGTGTAAAAAAAAACGCTAGTAAAATTTCTCTTGGATGCGAAATTTCCTCAACCTACTCTTATCAACAAAGTAACAGTTTTTTGTTTGTTTGTTTAAAATTCATAAGACCGGAAGCTTTCAGAATCGGATGAGCTGAGGCCAGCCATCTTTGTTGACTACCAATCTTCTCATTGGTGTATCCGAACGTTTAGCTCGCTCACCAAGCAAATCTAACAGAAGGATTGTAAGGTATTGTAGAGATCTAGAACGTTATAGAAAAGGCGAAAGACTAAATTGGTGTCACTTGTTTTCTGTGTCAAGATGGAATGACAAACTCATGATAAAAAAAAATCCACTCATGTTTATGTCGGGTGATACTAGTTATTCAAACCTGGTGTAGTTTTCCTCGTGGAGGAACAAAAAATATTCTGCTTATCTATAAATTCGTCGAGCCCAACTCAATGGAGGAAATTGTTTTTCTCAGTCCCCAAACATACTGGTTTACTGGTTAAAACACTGGACTGTGGAATCGTATTAAGCGAGTTCGAACTTCAGTCGCGCTATTACGTACACTTTCGGACAAATACCCTTGGCAAAGGTATGAAGGCCCTTATCATTCTAGCGATGGGTTGAGTAGTACCATCACTACTGTTCTTGAGAAGGATGGCTTTGGTATTGAATAACCTACGAAGGTTTATATGCCTTTGAACAAAAGAGACCAAACATGCTTCTATTATTGTTGTTTTCCCCGTTACCAACAGACACTTTTTAAATCTACGCAAGTCACGTCTTTGGTCTCCTGTCGTTCTTTAAATAAGAAATTGTGCGATTAAGCTTTTGACCTCTCCTTGTCAGTTCCATCTAACATAACCGGATGATGATGTCTTAATACAATATTTTTTAATGTGCATCTTAAAACCATAAAAGCTCAGACCAAAAGTATTTATTCATGTAAGGCATGTCTCTTTCTCACTGATTTTAAAAAGACAGCTTTGGCATTAAATAACATTCGAATGTTGATATGCCAACAAAAGAAATCTTGTTAACTCTCTCAAAAGTTGACTAAAAAGAAATCTAAAAATTCATAAAAAAAATAATTCTCTGGCCAGTCAGCTGAGGCTGTAGAATACACCGACTGCTTTGCTGCTGAGTGATAAGACACCCCACCCAAGAAATATCCTTTGTATGAGACTAAACCACATTGATGGTGAGGCTTCACTCCAGGAGTTCTTAAGAAGAGATATCTCCGGATAGTGGAACCACTTGTGAATACTGTCCTGATGTCATATGGACTACATATCTTTTGGATCCTTTTGGCTAGTCCTTTTGACTTAGGGAAGACATACTGGGGTGAGTTTACGGGTAGTGTCCTCTATCCCCCTATCCAGGTTTCTTGGAGCTGATGTTATGCGCTCTGGGTAGTTGTTACGATGGAGGTTGTGACTCAAAATTCATTTCTTCTTGATAAGCATCAATATTGCTACTAATGGTTTTTGCTCGATGTTTTAAGTTCCCGAGTTGTATGTTCCCGAGTTCGACAAACACCTGAAGAAGGCCGGAGGACATATCGACTGAAAAGTTGTAGAAATAACAATGAAGATGAAGTCAATAGTCCTAAAACCCTTAATGATAAAAATCATCAAGCTTCGTCTCAGAAATAAAAAAAATTATTACAGCATATAAAAAAATCTAAATAAAGACAGTAAATAAAAAAAATACGCTTGTCTGAATTCTAGCAAATGACAATTAATCTTTCTTTTTTTTTTTTGTAAAATTTGTCTAGTCTAAAAAAATATATATGACCTTTAATGAAGTCTAGAGACGAGAGAAAAACGATGCATTTCAATGAACACAATGGAAATTTACTAAGCTTTTTGCTTAGATGTGGCACAAGGCCATATGAAGGGGGCCCCCAGTGAGACTCGAACTCACTCGTGTAGGTTTGCTAGTCGAGCTTGCTAACCATTAAACCACCAGAGGTGCCCATTTCAATGAACACAATGTGTTCTTATGTTATCCGAATACCTGTAAGATAACCATAGTATTACTAAAGAAACATATTACCAGGGACACCTGTCAACAACTGCGTAATATGACCTAAAAATGAACCTGAAGTTGCCAGTTGCAGTTTGAGGATGTACGGAAGCTATCGAAGACACCTTAAAAGAAAGTTGAGTGTAAACAATGTCTCGTACTGGAAATCGGCCGTGTCAGTAACTTACCCACCGTTAGAGGCAGCGAGACGTCTACCACCTGATAAAGAACAAATGACTCGAAGATGTGAGGAGAAAATATATCTGCCGGAGGTAGAAGTAATAGGTAACAGATTGACTCTCTTCTGGTCAGGACAGTCGTGATCCGTATCTTACATCGGCCGATGAAAATTGTTTGGTTGGTTGTTTGGGTTTTATGGCATATCAACCTTTGTAGGTTATTTAATGCCAAATCCATTTTTATACTGATAATCAATTCTATTTCAAACAATTCAGTTTAGTATGAGTACACAGTTTAATATTTAAAAAAAAATCTATTTCAAGTTATTCAATTTAGTCAAACAGTTCCAAATCAACCAATTCAGTTTAATACAGGTATAGATTTGGTTTACATACAGTTAAATGTCAAAATAGTTCAATTTAAAAAAAAGCTCAATTTAGCGTAAGTAGTTTCATTGTCAAAAACATTTCCATTTTAAACGATTCAGTTTAGCATACAAAAACAGCCCCATTTAAAACAATTCAGTTCAGCATAAATATTCAGTTTAAATATAAGTACACAGTTTAATTGTCAAAAGCATTTCTATTTTAAGCTATTTAGTTTAGTCAAACAGTTCTAATTCAACCAATTCAATTTAAGATAAGTTCGCAGATTCAATGTCAAAAACAGTTCAATTTTAAACAATTTATTTTTTAAGTACACAGTCTAGTTCTATTTAACCCATAAATGGGGCTCTATCAGATACTACCACTCAGGGCCAGATTAGAACTGGGAGTGATAGCAATAAAGAGGTGCTTGCATTCCCCAGAGCTCCAGCATCATTGGAACCTCATCATCAGATTGTTTATCCAGTGTGATATCCAGGACACTTATTGGGGGAGTCTTATCCCTCTGCAGAGATGCAGTTGGTGTATTCTACAGCCCCAGCCAACTGGGCAACTGAAAAATATAATATTAATTTCTACAGTTGCATACCGTCCAGTCGGCAGTGCTTAGAATATGTAACTTGTATAGCCCACGAGAAGGGTTAAACTCCTTCCTGCAAAAGATCCTTTTTTCTTGGCATGATTCTAAAATGTATATAATGGCTCTAATTCTGGAGACGTGAGGAGTGTGAAATGCTTCTTTATTGCTATTACTTCCAGGTCTAAACTATCTGTTTGGGTCCCAAATTTGGGATATTTTAAAATCATTGGTATTCAATTGTACCGAACGCAGGAATCAAATTGATAAATAAAAATGAACTCTGAATAACTAGAAAAAATATAAAAATGAACGCACAATGAACGCGAATCTCTAGATATTATTTCTTTCAACCAAAATACGTATACTCCAGTTCTTATGTTTCGTTTGGTGATTTGTCACGGGATAATGGCTAATGGGCTGGACTTCGAGATTTTCGTATACACGATCAAATTTCAGCCGAAATGTGCGTATGTACAGCTCCGCTACAAATGCTGACAGCTCAAGTTGCTGGTCATATTGTGTTCTCTGGTGGTGTAATGGTTAGCAAGCTCGACTAGCAAATCTACACGAGTGAGTTCGAGTCTCATTGGGTGCCCCTTTCATATGGCCTTGTGCCACATCTAAGCAAAAAGCTTAGTAAATTTCCATTTTGTGTTTAAAGTCATTAAATTAAATACCACTGAACTGATAATCCTTTTGCATCTAAATAAGTTTGGTTTAGGCTCTGCAGCTGATTTTTCGAACACTAGCGCCAGAAATGCAACCCCAACAGAAAAAGCCCCTTTTTTAACCCTCGTGAAGGTCAATGCAGTTTAGATGAACGGTTTGTATTTGTATCATAGTAATCTTTCGCAGTCTGATTTTTTTTCATCAATGAACGCCACTCTAATCTATAAGTACGTGTAGTTTTCTGGCAGAACTATTTGATCCTGGCCAAAAAGCTTCCTCTGTCTATCATCTGGTGAAATGCGCCTTTGGCCCAATATTGAGTTCATCCACCTTTCTTTAAATCTGCCACTCTGCTTCTCGAAGCATCCATTGCTATACACTAGATTGACTCGCATAATACTCACCATCCTCAGTGACTGTTATCCCGTGAACAGCCGCAAGTTGTACAAATCTGGCATTAGGCTTATAAGCTATTATCCTTACGCCTTGGATTTTCTTAAGTCTTTCGGCGATGTCCACGTGGTGTAACGGTTAAAGCGCTAAACGGCAGACTGGTAATAAACGAGTTCGAACTCCAGTCACGATATTACGTTCACTTTCGGAAAAAAAACTCTTGGTGGAAGGTATGAACCCCCTTCTCATCTTAGCTAGAAGTTTAATAGTACCACTGCCGTTTTCTCAAAGGATGGCATTAAATAACCCACGAAAGTTGATATACCAGTAAACAAAATCAGATCTTGATTCTTTTAGCGTTTGTAATTTTAAGATCTTCTCTGTACGTATTTTTTATTCTAAATGAGGAAAGATGTGTAATCAGTTTTTTCCTTCCCGCAGGCAATTTGATATTTTCAACACTTACATTTAAAGTTAAGAGTATAAAATGATTTTTTGTGAACGGGATTAAGTGTATCGGAGTTTTATTCTTGCTCGGCTACGCAGGACTAAGTAAGTTGGTGACCGTAGTCGAGGTTGACCCTTTTCAATAACTACTAAACCGACGTGTAGGGAAGGGCGCTACTCCTTTCCACGGATTGCTCCACTTTACACTTGATAAATGCCTTATAATTCTGAGTGTTAAGCAAGGAGGAATCAAGTACCATTTTTTAAGTCTTTGGTATGACTCGACCGGGGATTGAACACTCTAGCCACAGGCCAATGAATAGGACTAGTCTATAATTATTATCATTGATTATAAGCAGATTTCGTAAACCGAATTAGGATTTGCAAGATTTATTTAATTCACTTTCAAACTTTACTTTCAGTATAAATCCAAAAATCCTTTTTAATTTTTTCTAGATTTTGTGGTTAGATTTTTTATTCCTGAAATATTTACCCTTCTACCTGGTTGTTGTTTTTTTTTTATTTTATGTTTTCCTTTTCTGTCTTGGATATTATCCACGGTGCTACATATTGTATTGTTATTTGAATACTGAAATATTTTTTTTAAAAATACAGACAGTACAGTTTTCTACTTTTACTTGAAACAACGGTATTTTTAAAATTAAGATGAATACAAAATATTTATACAATAAAAAGTCAAGATTTTAATTTACCAAAATTAGAATTCACTTTTTAACATCTAAGTCTTCCTCACTAGCTACGTGTATTTCATGTCTATACAGAATATTTCTAGGTAAACTGTTTGTATATTTACAAGAAACAGGTGTTTCGGGATGGAGAAATGGGTGGGGGATAGCACTTTTCTTTTTTGCATTTTATTTTTCATTTCTTTTCATATTCTTCCTCGTGGTGCAACATCTAAGAGAGCTTTTTGAGCACTGAAATATTTACAAAATACGAACAGTTTATCTTTCCCCCATCAACGAAGAATTGTTATATAGTTGCGGAGGGATTTCTTTTTTATAATATTTTTCGTTACCTTTCGGTTTAGTTAGGCAGGGAACCTTTCGGCTTAGGGCATGGGTTAGTTAGGTGCACACATTGAGTGCAGGTGTTCATGCGCGTGTGGGGAGGATGTGAAAATCACAGACGTCATAATAAAAACCCCAGAGAGGAAATAGGACGTGAATGACGTCATGCCCGGAAGCGATGGGCTGTGGATTTTGGAATTTGAAAAAACAGGGAGTTGAGATTTGGGCTTGAGCGAAGCGAGTTGATTTTCGGAGCTCGCCGAGGCGAGACCAGTTGGGGTTTACGGGATGCCCACGCGTTGAGTGAGTGAGTTGAGAGCTGATGATATGCAAACAGTCAGCATAGTAAGAAATTGTGTCTCTCTCTCCTCATGTCGGAAAACCTTAAACTCAAAAAGGTAAATAAAAGTTTCGTGCCTGAACCAAAAGAGAGTTTGGTTTAGTTTGGTTTCTTTGTTTAATGGCCTATCAACCTTTGTAGGTTATTTAATGCCAAATCTATTCTCCAAGAAGAACAGTAGCGGTACTATTTAACCCATAGAGGGGAGGATAAGGGGGTTCATACCTTTCCCAAGGGTATTTGCTCGAAAGTCAAAAGAGAGTCGTCAGTTTTTCGAGTGTTTTCGGATTCCTGTATGCGTATGAACATTCTATGAACATATGTCTGTTTCACATATTCATATCTTGATCGTATTGTTGGACCTATATATGACAGAATTATGGCTTTCAACACTTAGAATGCATAGTAAATGTTTATACAAAAGTGTTTCTTATTAATTTCCATGTCAATCTTTTGTAAATTCGGGAAGCACAATAACATCATTGGATAGAGAAGCCTTTCAGCTCTATATTCATGTATATGTAAGTATGTTTCCAGATGTGTTTTATGAAAGAAAGAATTCTTGTCAAATTTTCATTGCCAAAAAAATTTGTGGTAATAAAAAAATAACAATTAAGCAATCATTTTTATCTCTTGGAACCGAAGAAGCAGTAAAATAAATATTAAAAGATAATAAATTATTCACAGGCAGACAGAAAAGGAGACAAATTTATTTCTACAAAGCGAATAGTACAAAGACATATAAAAGAATAAGTGACTAATTACTTAAATAGACACACGTGCGTTTCATATATAATTTACTTCTGTTTGTTTCTGTGTCCTTTTACCTTTTTATCAATTATCAATCATGTATAACTTTTAGGTATATCCTTTTTTTTATCTTTAAGTAACATACACACACAAAAGCACACACACACACACACACACATAAACACAGACAAACACACACACACACACACACACACACACACACACACACACACACACACACATATATATATTTTCCTTGAACAAGTCTTGGAAGCAGCCATACGGCGACCTATCTCCCATCTCAAATACCATCCAAATGAGACGCGAAGCACTGATGGAGAAGTAAGGACAACGTCCTCTGAGTAATTCCAACACGTAGACGTGCTATCTGACCGACCAGCAAAAATATATACATCAGCTCTGTTCGGAGACAGGATGAAGCCAAGTGGACAACAGAAGTGATGGGTGACAGTAATGGATGGTGTGTGTGTGTGAGAGAGAGAGAGAGAGAATCAGGAAACTCCGTGCAATCAGCGTGATTTGGTTAAATTTATGCATATATATATATATATATATATATATAATGTATAATCAAGTCGCGCTGGTTATATATATATATATATATATAATCACATAGCAACGTGGTATAGAGAGTTGAAGTGACAGGAGGTAAATTTCTGGGGAAGAGGAACGAGAAAAAAAAATAAGAAGAAAAAGCAGACACAGTCTACGGTAATAACAGCTTACCTCTGAGTGACATTGCCCAAAGCATTCGTTGTGGGTTAGCCAGTCAGGGGTGAATGACTACGGTAATTTAAATGGACAAGAAAAAAACGGAGGTCCCAAATCTTCTCTGCAGGTATTGAACCACCGGAAATGGATGTTCCCCTCTCCACCACCAGGTACAAGTAAGGGGACGACTTGAGTTTGAAATTTAGTTGGCAGCGAATCGTGACAAGGTAAAGACGGCCAGTTAAAGACTAGATATGGCCATATGAAGACAACCGAGGGTTGCAGCTCACACCAGACGCAAACGTGTAAAGAAACCAGTGAACAAACGCGGAAGAACTACAATAGAAAACTAGGAAGAAAATTCAAGGTCTGCGTGTGCCCTCCCTTTCTCTCCTCATGACATGTTGTTTCTCTTTGTCCAGCTAACGCGGTCGACTCAACTTTCTTTCTCCGTTTCTTTCTCCCGAGGTTTATGTAAAAAGTATAGTAGCATATAAACTTTTGTGCTTGTGAATTTAGAGAAAGTTTCGTGTGTTCGTCACTTTATCCACGGTGACGTTACAACAGAGTACAGAGGCCGACTACTACTTAAGACGTAGTGATATAGCTATTACCATGTCTCTACGTGGTGGTACATTTATATCAATGCCGTATCCAGATCGAAAGAGTGGATATTTTACCTCTACCAGGTGAAACCTAAAATTATGAAGATAATGTAGATTTCAAGCTAAATACTCAGCGTTTCCCTGGTCTCACCGGATACAAAACATGTTTTTTAAACTGACTCCACTTCAAAAGTAATTCAATTTTTCTTTTTTTTTTTTAAAGTATTTTAAAAATATGTTTTTCGAAAATCATGGGAAATTAAATCGCTTTTTTCTGCTAGTTGAACTAATTATGAACAGTATTTCCTATTGTGCACAACACATAATAATTTGAATAAACATAAAGTCTGTTTTTATAAATCAATATTATCCAGTCAACCAAAGATTAAGAGTCGGGAGTTAAAATTTTCTTGCAATTGGAAACTCTTCAAAAGTGCAATGTGAGTTTCGATTTTCAATGAATCTATTCAAGATTTTAGAAGGATGTAAATATTTAATTAGTAAACAAAATTATTTTAAGGGAAAATATTTTAAAGAACCTTGATACACGATTCGTTCAGAAAGCAAATAATATTGACATCCTCATGAGCGTTCTTCTCCTTCTCCATCATTTCACGGAGAAAGATTCTGAATGTTTTTTTTTAATAAAAGAGGCCTGGAACAATTTACTTAGTATATAGAAATAAAATTTGCTTTCGTTGCGTTTCTGTTTTCAGAATCAAAATTAACATATGATAAAACATATGGATTCACAGACAGACACACAGACACACAGACAGACACACACATACACACACACAACGTATATATATATATATATATATATATATATATGTATGTAAGAAAAGTTCTTTTGTTGTTGGTCTAAAGAGAGAAAAAAGGAAATATTTTAAAATGAAGAGGTTGATAAATCTATTTATAATTTCTTAAGAATTATTTATTTCGTTCTTACATATGCGTATGTTTCTAGCTTGTTGTTTTCGTCAGAGAACATTTAATTATGAAAAATGCTTTTGCTTCGATGTGGCACCATGCCATCTGAGTGTGGTACCCAATGATAAGTGAACTCACTCGAGTAGGTTTATTAGTTGATTTTTTTTTCAGGTTTTGTGTCGATTTATATAGAGGTTACTGTTTTGTGTTAGATTTCTCTTTCTCCTCTTCTCTTTCTCTTTCACAGAGTGTGTCTTCCCTGGTATCTCTTGTGGGTACATTTTCCCAATTAGTCTTTGATATTTGATATGCTATAAAGTTTATCTTTGTTTTACACAGGAAACATACACGTATGTAAGTACGAAATAAATAATTCTGATGCGAAAAATTGACTATGTACCTAACTTAGATCTATATATTATCCATAACCGATATTAGGCCATCTTTAGCAATAAACATAGCAAACTATTAATTTGTTATATATATATATATATATATATATATATATATATATATATATTGTCATCCACAAACAGACTTTCGTTGTATCACAACTCTTCAGTGTGCCTAAACACGTGATATGCATCAAGCTGGGATAGAAACCAGGCTGACTTTTCATCAGTTGTATATCTTACCCAAAAAGTATACATATATATTTGTATATATGATTATTTTGGCAGCATTTCTTCATTAATACAAATAGTGTCAGTAGCTAAAGACATTTAAGTACATTAGCACTCGTTTGAAAATTAATTCTGTAAAGTGTGGGTTGCATGTTTCTAATATGTATTGTTTCGAGAATTTGTAGTTTTTGTTCGTTATTTTTATGTTCTAATATTGTTGGGTTGTTGGTGAGAATTTTTCGTAATTCTGTTGTTGGGCATGAATGTTAAATATCTTTAGCTACTGACACTATTTATAGAAACCCATTTAAAAGCAAACGCTACACACCCCAACAGTACAGACGCTCTTCTTCTTACATAGTAGTAATGCAAAATAAAAGTTACATCACTTCTGTAATATATCCTCTCTTGATGATGGCCCAAAGACGGGGCAGAAAGTCCTTGGGATATAAACAATTATGGAAAATACATCAACCAATTCCCGTCGAATACTATAAAATCAATACGGCAATATGAAAGGATCAACAAGAAAATACGTTGACAAAAAATGTATATTATGTTCAACGAAATATATATATATATATATATATATATATATATCCTTGTGTGTGTAACATGCAGAATTATCTTGGATATAAAAAAAAAAGTTATATCCTTTTGATGAAATATTATTCTATGAAATCCATGGAAGATTCTCCTCATAAATATGCACATTTTGGGTATGCAAGGTGACATTTATTTTTTTAATAACATATCACCCTCCTAGGGTTATGAAATGCCAGAGCCAGGGAGATTTGGGGGTTCGTACCTTTTACACGTTAGACCTAAGAATGAACGTATTAGCGTGACTGGGGTTCGAACTCACGTCTTCGAGGCTGTAGTCAAGCGCTTTACCCAGGAACCCACTGAGACTCCAGAGGCATACTGGATTAACACTTTGAAATCATACTTCGAAAATAAACCCTATTGAAATTTATACAAATAAAAATATATTTGTTAATTTCGTCATGATTTTGGGCAGTTGTATTTCAATAGCATTAATGTCAGTTAACATATTTAAATGAATACATATTTTCTTTCTTCTATCAAGTATGATGATGACGTTCTATTCATCATCTTCATTAAGGCATGCAATTAGCATGTATTCTCTCTCGTCATCTGTTTCAATTATCTGTCACTCAAGGGAATTCCTCTAGACAGTACCCATTGTCCGTACAGAGCAAGTGAATATAAGTCTTCGCTGATTGGTTATCACAGGTGTATCCATGCGTAGGCATCCATTGGATAAAGTCTCTCCATATTTCGTCCTTGCTTCAACAGCAGTATCCAGCATATTTTGCTTGTTTTACTTGCATGATAAATATGATTGGAGGTAAGTGGCCATACAATTCCTGTTTTAAAGATTGCTGCTTACAGAATATATTCAAAAAAGCACGCAGCATTCTTGTGTAGTTCCCATCTAGCTTTTTCTCCATGCACTTCTTAAAAGTCCTAGTAGAGCGACCTTAGAGTAGTACTTACGCAGTTATATTTTAAAAGATTTCTTGTTTTAATTGAGACATTTCTATTATACATTTAGCTATCTCATCATCATCGTCATCATCAAGTCACTCTGATCGCATTGATTTCCCTGACTCTCTCTTTCCATCCGACCCTATCATCCATTGCTCAAGACAAATCCTCCAAACTACATCATGTGTCCACACAGATCTGATGTAAATACGCTTTTGTTAGTCGACCAACACTAGAACGTCCATGTGTTGCAATCAATAAAACAACACCACTAATAAGTTTATTCCTTCTTCTACAGAACTGTTCCGTTTGTCTTGTTCGTCTTACTTGGACCGTTTTAAGATGGGAGGTAAGTGGCCGTACAACTGCTGTTTCGTAGGGCGTTCGTCTCAGGATTTGTTCATCATAGCCCGTACCATTCTCGTGTAGTCCCAATCTAAATTTTCTATATGTGTTTTGTTAGCGTCCATATGGTGCATCCATACGGTAGTATTGATACAGCCACAGCTTTGAAGAAACCCCGTTTTTCTGGCCCCATTGTTAAAAAAATCAGCATTAGAACTTCTGCTGCTGAGGTTTATCTATCTTTTCAGTTTTTATTAAAAGAAAAAGGTCCCTAAAAACGAGGCGTGTGCCTTTAAGTGTATAGTAAATCTACCAAAGCCTTTAAACAAACTTCGTGTGTGCAGGGCCGTCAAAATTTGCTGTGTGCCCTTAAGTGTAAGCCAGTCTTGTCTAGGCCTTTAAAAAGTTTTTTCCTGGATGAATTAGACTTCTCAAATTTGTTTCTGGGATATATTTAGTCATCCTTAGCCGTGGATAGCGATTTTATTTCCTTTCTGTATAAATAAGATCTTTTTGACTGTTTTAACTTTTAAAAGTACAAGGGTGTTCTTGCCATGCTAAGGAAGGGGAGGTGTTTTGTAGATGCCAATTTTATTTGTTTTCTGACGAATTATAACTTCTGCGTCAATTTTAAGCTAAATTGTTACAGCCCCAATCCAATTAATTCTTATTTTTATTTTTAATCTTTCTCCATGAATGATGAGATAATTCCGATTTTATCTGTTTTCAGAATAAATTAGATCTAGCTGATAAATTTTAAACCCCGAAATTCCTAAGTCTTCCGGATGCAGTTGACTCACCCGATGAAATCCGATACATTTAAAATAAACTTTCATATCAAGGAAGTTTCTATGCTAATTTTTAATTGAATTAACCCATGAAACACGAAGCCTATACGTAACGATGAAGCAACCAATCAAACTAGCTAGTGAATCACACACACACACACACACACACACACACACATATATATATATATATATATATATATATATATATATATCATGAAGATGAAATAAACATACAAAGATAAATGGATAAAACAATTACAAAAACTGACTCCAATTTAATACAGATTTTAAGGACACTGTCTTAAATTTGAATTTACAGTTTTAGGGCGTCACATAAACACCTAAATAAACAAATGAACAACCCAAGTATTCAAGGTGAATTTGAAACACACCAATCCGGATCTTAATAAATACCTTCCAAACGAAACACTAATGTCTTTACTACAGATGTATAGAGGTCAGTTGAAGACACTACGATACCTGAGATTAATTTTTATTCAACAAAAAGATATGCTCTGCCCCTAGTAAGTTTTCGTCACATTTCTTACGAGGTGCATACGATAGTTTCCAGCCTTTTTCTTACAGGCATTTAAAATTGTCGTGCACTCTTGAAAATTCACTATGTTATTGCTATACATGTTATGAGATGACTGACCAATTTTTATGATTTCAGGTTCAAATTAACAGCTACAGCAGCAATTGGAATACACCCTACTAAAGCCTGATTGTCACAGCTGGTGAATTGCAAAAATGCAACCTGACACTTTAGAAGAACGATATGCAATAAAATTCTGTTTTAAACTTGGAAAAATGCCACAGAAACCTATGGAATGCTTCAGACTGCTTTTGGGGCATCTTGCATGAATTGAGGATCAGTTTTTGAGTGACATAAGAGATTCAAGGGTTGCAAGGAGTCTGTGAGAGATGATGAGAGGTGTGGGAGGAGTAAGGAAATCAATACACCAGAGTTTATTGGCCAATGGGTTAGGGTTAGGGTTACTATGTTGAGATTTTAAGGGAGTTCAGGAAGAGATTTCGTCGGAAGAAGCCAGCACTCTTCAAATCGGGTCAGTGGCATTTCCACTAGGACAATGCACCAGTCTACAACTCCATCCTTGTCACAGACTATTTGACCAACATGGGCATCAAGACAGTTCCTCAGCCTCCCCATGGTCTCGACCTTGCTCCCTGTGACTTTTGCTTATTCCCTAAGCTCAGAGGCTGTCGTTATGAGACAATTGAGGAGATGAAAGAGGCGCTGACGAATGTCATTGACACGCTCACACATGGAGACTTCCATGGGGCCTTGCAGAAGTTGTTGGAACGGTACAAGTGCATTTCAGCCTGAGGAGATTACTTCGAAGGGGACTAGAGTTTCATGTGTATCAATAAAAGTGCCCATACGAAAAACATCTGGAAACTTATCGTATGCCCCTTGTATATCATCGAAATCAGTCTAAAAACTTTTTCAAAAAACAATCTCGTTTACAAATACTCTTTCGCTTTCCTGACAGCAACAAGAACATTTTTGTAAACGATATCTGTGTTTTTGAAATCTTTTTTTCATTTATTGATGATGTTATAGGATTTCAAGAATTTTAAGCATATGCGTGGCTCCGCCAGTTGGTTTTAAACAATACAATCTCTGTCAACTCTTTTAAGGGAGAGCAATTGATTTTTAAATAAGTAAAAATATACGCTACTTAACGTTATTTGATATTCTGTAAAATTCGTTAGACTTTTTTATGTTGAGAAGAGTCCCCGTAGTGTAATGGTTAACATACTGGTCAGTGGAATCATTGTAAGCGTGTTCGATCTTCAGTCACGCTATTTCGTTCACTTTCGGACTAAAAACCTTTTAAATGTATGAACTCTCTTATTCCCCCCAGCTTCGTTGTATTGGTACCACTACTGTTCTTCTACAATGATGAATATGGCATTAAATAATCCACAAATGCTGACATGCCATAAAAACAAAGAAACTAAAATTCCTAAATTCGTATACATAGTAAAAATACGGGAAGTGCAAATAGCGTAAGTTATCGTCATCAGAAACCATCATCGTCTTAGGAAAGAATACAGTGATTTGAGTTCAAATTATGGATGGGGTTGCTTGATTTTCACGTAGTACAAGCACCTTTGGAAGAAAGTATAGATGAAGCTACGCATAGCTTTGGTTAATTAGTTGGACAGACTGTCCTTGTTAACCATAGCGTGTCAATTATTTACGAAGAAGGAAACTTTCGTGAAGAAACTGACGTTTCATCACATCCTGCTCGCAGCGAAGGAATTAACTAAACTAACTACAAAAATAATTTCCTTTGCAGTGATATGCTCATAAAATCTGTCAAAATTAAATCAGTGTTTAAATTGTTTTGCAGTTGAACTTGTAAAATTTAACAGTATCCAGTTGTCATTCTCTCACTTGGTTTGGTCTTAATTAGTGCGACTCATGAAGTGTATCGTCAGCAAGAATAGCCTGGCAGAACACATCCCTCTCTAGTTCTACAACTAGAGTGAATTGATAGTTTTTCTTCTCTTGGTGCGTTTGCCATGGTAAAAATAAAGAGCCTAGCGTACTTTACTATTTACCCATAGATGGAGGATGCATGGAGAATGCAGATTTGTTGGCGTTGTTTGTTTCATTTGGTTGATAGTCATCGGTTTTGGGTTTAGATATCTGACTCCATTTGTTTTTTTCTTCCTGCTCCATTTAGTTCGTTGGCATCTTCTTCTATGAAGGCTGCGGAAGAATTACTGAAGGAAGGAAGAAAAGAGACAAAGATACCTTTCAATTTTCAACTTTATTTTTAGGTTCCAGACGGCTATTCTTTAATGTGGAAATGTCTTTCTAGACCATTAGAGAAAAGCTGCGCCTCCCAAACGAGGCCCTGAAATATATGTGTCAATTTCGGTGGGTGAAAAGTACGAAGTCGATGTTTTTAGTTGTGGGTGATAGGTCCACTTAGTGTTTTTGCTGCTGGAGGAGACTCGGTCTTACGCTAAATTTTTAGACGGACACGCGCGCTGTCTGCTAGCAAACAAAGGAAAGAATATCCATCTACTACCGAAGATAAAGCTGAACTGAGTTTGAATATCTACTGGTGAGAGAGTGAGTCAGCGTGCTGCAAAGCGGACATGTGGTTTTCCTCACAAGCCGCAGGAGAGAAGCAGGTCATTATTGTGTGAGAAAGAGCTTCATTCTCATCCCAGTGAGTCTGTTTTTCAGGCATGCATGGATTTCGCTTCCTGTCAGTGGTTTCTGGGAACTGCTACACTTTTGTTTTGTTTTTCAAACTGCTACAAGAGAATAGTTGGGTTTATATAATTCATAAAAGTATTGGGGTTATGTGTATGTATCATCCCCTCACCGCGAGCAGTATGTCATACAAGGTCAATGTGTAAGTAGAGTTTAACATGTTTGAATTCAGTCTTTTTCTTCTTTTTGAGAGGTTGCCAAACTAAGGTTAAAGAGCCTGTTCCTGTATTTATCCCAAAACTAGGAGATGGATTTCGGTGAGTGGCTTTACCAAAGGTATTACCCTTTTGTGAATTGCATATAGCATATCCAGGATTTGAACTAGGATCACCATATCTCCTTCCTAAATTATACCATGAGTGCTTCCTTTACACGACGAGCGTCTCCGATTGCCATACTAAGATTAAATAGCCAGTCTGCCGTACTGTTTACACATAACTGGAGAAGGAATTGTAGGATGCATACCTCCCCAAGTGCATTAGCATTTTGTGAAATACAAACAACTTTGCTAGGACTTGAAATCTGATAGCCGTGTCCATTTCCCTACTACAATGTTCGTTACACCACAAACGTCTCTGATCCGATTGTCAACCAGTTAAACAAATCTAAAATCTCTAATGCTTGATTCAACAAAAAAAAATAATACAAAATTCTCA
>OY757921.1:6264865-6279865 GCA_963585895.1 Sepioteuthis lessoniana | reverse complement strand
TATGAAATCATACCCTGAAGATTTTTCATCTTTATACATTTTTATACTGTCATATCTATCATCAGATTACCCCGCTTTATATATATATATATATATATATATATATATATATATATAAGTTTGTCGATTGTAGTCTTGGGTGACCCAAAAGCTCCCTTTTCAATAGCTACTACATCAAGATGTAGGAGAAGGCGCCACTCTTTTTCCTGGATTGATACGTATTGTATAAAACTTAGTGTTAAGCAAGGCGTCATCAAGTACCATATTTCGAGTCTTTGATAATTTGACTTGGGATTGAATCACGGTCTCTCGAGATCATTGGCCAACACTTTAACTCTTATGCCAATACATATATATATATATATATATATATATATATATATATATTCGCATATTTACCAACCCCTCTGCTCGGGCAGGATATGATACAAGGTCAATTTCTAAGCGAAGTTTAACAGGTTTTAATTCAGAGTTTTCCTTCTTTTAGACTAGTTGCCTCATCAAGGCTGAAGAACATAGTCTGCCCTACTATTTACCCATAGCTGAAGGGAGAATAATTGGATTCATACCTTTACCAATGGTATTAGTGCTACATGAAATGCAATTAGCCTGGTCCAGAATTTGATCTCGTGCTTCCGTGTCCATTTCCTACGACGATAACCATTAAACCACAGGCACCTCTCATATATATATATATATATATATATATATATATATATAAGCTTCAAGATATATAGACAGCAAACATTTCTTTTAATGTTATCATACCATCCATAGGTGTTGGACGTTATTTTTTGTTGGTCTTCTAGATGGCGTCCAATGCTCCAACAGTATTGATGAATGTAAGCTTTTCATGGTCAGCCAACACTGGTGTGTTCATGATTGGGAGTCAACAGAACTTTCTCAATCACATATTGCTAATCTGACTTGGATAAGTTGTGAGATATGCGGTAAGTGGCCATATAGTGGCTGTTCTGAAGAGAGCTTCACTGATTTGTTAAAAACAACACGTAGCTTTCTTGTGAAGTACCTATTAAACGTATTTTTCAATTTCATCATTATATATTTATGTATGGTTGTGAACTTGTGCGTATGTCAGTCGAGGCGTGTCTTTGCCTATATAAAAATGTATGAGCCCCACTGTGTGTGTGTGTGTGTGTGTGTGTGTGCGTGTCTTGTTGGTTAATTGACTACTCCAATGAGTTAGATGCCGACAGAACGTCCCACTCCTGTTTTTTTTTCCTAAGTCAGAGCCTAATTATACCAATAAATATATGAGCGTGTGGGTGTGTATTTATGTGAGTGAGTATGTGTGTGTGTGTGTGTGTGTGTGTGTGTGTGTGTGTGTGTGTGTGTGTGTGTGTGTGTTATGGAGGACGCATTCACGTCTATAGCTATATTTTCGCTATCTGTGAATACACATCTACGTCACGTGTGTTCTCAACTTTTACCGGACGTCATGATTACTTAAAATAATCAATCGTTTAAATAAAAGAAATGAATGCCTTAAGATGGTAATTATATTTACTTTTAATCTCATATTAAATTAAAATAAACAAAGTTCCCATTAATTCTCATTATCTATCAATAATTTTATATATAATTATATGCGTGTGTATATATCCATGTATGTGTGTATGAGGGTTTGTGCGTGCGCGTTTGGGTGTGTATTTTATTTGAATTATTCTCTGTCTCTCTTTATTCAGAAAAAATGACATTTTCAGCAAATATTTAAGTTGATTAAGTGTAAGCATTCGGTTATCAATATCTGTTTTTAATTATCACTCCTCTTCAAAAATATCCTTCCCTAGTTATGAACGAATTTAATATTCTTATTATTATATTTGTTTTACTGGAGTCTTAGTGGCAGCAAGTCATCTCAGGTCTCCAAGACTCTTTTCAGTATTCTGGCCAACCTTAAAAACTCTGTACATTGAATGATGTTAGCTTGTATTTACCAATCTATTGAAGATCTTCCAAGTGTATCATTTACTATTGGTATCAACGTCCAATTCATGTTTCATAGCTTTTTTTAGTTCTCTGGCAAGGTCTAAGTGTTTTTCTTTCTTTTCGTTTTCTTTTATATTCTCTCTGTGGTTGGCTGGGGTGGCAAAGTCGGCTATTCAACAGGTTCTCTTCATTCTTTTTTGTTAATTGTCACGAGGTCTGGTTTTCTGGCTGGGATTAGGTGATCTGTTTGTATCTCAAAATCCTAGAGAATTTTATGCATCTCATTATCCAGCACTGATTCTGGTTTTTTCATACTCCATAAATATGGTCAAATTCAATTTTGTGCACACTTCCCAGTGGATCACTTCTCCCGCCAGTTGTGTCTAGTCTTGTGTGATTAATCGTTCCGTCTCTTTCACTGCATGGCCTATATTTGCTATTCTGTGGCGTCTTATTGATTCTCGCTTTTACACAGTTGGTCCTTATGGCGTTTAGTAGAGCTATTAGAGGAGACTCAGTTTCTTTCTTAAAGTTTAGCCTTTCCTTGACATGTCCAAGTCTTCTTGTGTAAGATTTTGCTTGTTTGTTGCTTTAAATATCCATACAGTTGTTTTTATTCCCATTTTTATTTTCTTGCAATTGTTACTCTGTTGATGATTATGTTCCGTGAGCTGTTTCGGGTCACTGTAATCAGTCTTCCTTGCCCTTTTTGTTGTCCTCGAGTCGTCGTATCGATGCATCCACGCTATCTGGTGAGTCAAATTCTTCCTTCCTTTCTTGACACATATAGTCTGTGAATGTCATCTCTCAGATGTTGGGCCTTATACTTCGTCATTAGTTTTCTTGTTCAATGGTCTATTTGTTGAAGTTCTTCCCTTGTCCATTTCAATAATGGGTACAAGTATCTTACAAACGAGGACAGTCCAGGTTTTTATCCCTTTGATGAGAATCCTGCTGCAGATTGTTACTTCATTCTTTTTGAGATTTTCACGGCTTCTTCATCAGTTAGTGATTCCCATTCACCGAAGTGTGTGCAACCAATCTTCTCATTTCTCCAGGACTTTGCTGATCTTTTCAGTTTTGGGGTATGTATGATCCCGATTTTTTTTCTGGTCTCAACTTCCCGCAAAAAATTTTCTAAAAATTTCAGGACCATTCCAAACGTACCATTTGGCTGATTCATCGTTTCGTCTCTATCACCATGCAAGTTCCACTTTCTCTTCTGTTGCCTGATTTCTATATTCGCTTTAATATTGTTGGTCCTTATGGTGTTGTATTGTGCTGTTAGTTGAAGAGAATCAGTTTATCTTTTAAAGTCGTGTGGACTTTTTTCTCCATCTGAACCAGTTTATTTCTTTCGCTAACTTCTTTGTTTACTTTTTCGCAAATCAGTCTACGAGTTAAAGATTTTTTTTTTTTTTTGTAATATACGGATGTATACATTTTTGGTATTTAGAAAGCTTATTCCATAGCACTCCACTTTGTGAGGATGTCTTGAAACTTTGTAACCGATACTAAGATTATATATATATATATATATATATATATATATATATATATATATATATATATCTTTAAGAAAAACAAAACCGGTCACATTAGCATTATAAATTTATTTCCATCCTGTTATGAGTTTTTTTATATAAATCAAAAGCAGTAATACTTATATTAAATTAAATTCAAAATTTAAAATTAGATGTTTTTTAAATTTAAATTTTATTTTCGAGCCAATTAATTCAGTTAACCTTTTATTGTAGAGTACGTATACCTGATATGGTTTCTTCCCATTTTTTAATTTAATTTTATTTATATTCATTTACCTTAAATCCAAATTGAATCCTATGTTTTTTATTTAAGCATTATCTATGATAATTCTTCTATAGTTTAAATTTAGTCCTATGTCTACATCTAGCTATTAATTCACATCTATTATTTAACAATTTTTCAGGGTCTGGGTATAACTCCGGTTTAACTGGACCGAATAATACTATATATATATATATATATATATGAGTTGTATGTTTTTTGAACTGCTTCATATTCATATTTTTGTTAATAGATATTTAGGTGCAGTGGATTTTGATAATAAATAATTATTAATATTATCCGTTTTGACTTCATAATGTTCAAAAGACGTTATAAAATCCTTGTTGGTTTGGATGAAAATTTAGTTTTTGTTATTTATAGGCGTTATTGTATTTACCCAAACTCTCTATCCAAAGAAGAGTTGTATAGCGGTGTTCAGCTGGTTTTAATTCAAAGTTTTATCTTCTGCTTAACTCGTTACCATATCAAGTCTATAAAGGTTCCTTTGCGCTATTTAAGCTGAGCTGCTGAAGAGATAGATTCATGCCTTTGTTAAGTATTTCAATTAGGGATATTGTAACTGTAATCGAACACCAACCGCCAATTTGAAATAATTTTTGCCGAATGAAGCCAGAGATATATCCTATTAGTCGATTTGGATAACCCATCTTCACTTTAACTATTAGAAAATTCATCTAAGTAACACAACAATACTTATGGCCTTCTTTGTGACTAGTGCTATAATTTTTCTCGATAATGATCATAAATAAGTAGATATTCAGCTCTTTCCCCAAAAGAAAAGAAATATATTTGAGATGATACAGCAAGTCAATTTAGACTCATATTTTTTAAAGAAATGATATTACGGGATATTCATCCGTTTATATTTTTAACGTCAATCTATCAAACACACCCGACCATTCTTTTTTTTTTTCATTTTTTTTTTCTGAAAGAGTATTTTCCAATCAATTTTTCACAACACACTAACCCACCTCGGACTTCTTGCTCTTTAACATTTTGCAATTAATTTTTCTTTTTTCTTTTTATCAATTTTTTTAACTTTTCTTGTCCTCATTTTATCCTTATTTTTGATTTTCCCTTCATTTCTTGCATCCATCTTTTCACGCTTCATTGTGTTCGATATTCTTTTATACAACGTTTTATAAGTTTTTTATTCCAATTTTGAATTCTGTTGTTTTGTTTTTTTTGTTCTTTCTTTGTTTCTTTCATTGCCTTCCTTATATTTCAATTTATTTTTTCTAATTCCTTCTTCCTTTTCTTTTATATTTTTTTCTATTCTGCAATGTGTTCTTTTTCTATAACTGTTTTTTTTTACTTTTTCTTTTCATTTTCTGTGATTCTATTTATTATTTTTTTCTTTTTATCACTTTTTTCGATGTTTCTTTTTTTTCTTTTTTTTTTTTTTTTTTCATAGTTCCTTCTTTTATAATTTTTTTTCTATTCTGTTTTTACAACTTTTTGTTCTTTTGTATCTTCGATCATTTTTGTATCTTAATTTTTCTTTCTTTCTTTCTTTCTATTGATTCCTACTTCTTTCCTTTAATTTCTATTTCCTTCTTTCGGTTTCGAGTTCTTTCTTTCTTTCTTTCTTTCTTTCTTTCTTTCTTTTTGTTTGATTCCTTCTTCTTTCTTCCAGTTTCTATTTCTTTCGTTTTAGGATTCTTTCTTTCTTTCTTTCTTTCTTTCTTTCTTTCTTTCTTTCTATTGATTCCAACTTCTCTCCTTCAATTTCTATTTCTTTCTTTCTTTCTTTCTTTCTTTTTTTTAATTCCTTTTTCTTTCTTCCAATTTCTATTTCTTTCGTTTTCGGATTCTTTCTTTCTTTCTTTCTTTTTTTCTTTCAATTACCATTTCTTTCTTTCTTTTTTTTTTTTTTTTTTGCTTATTTAGTCATCATTTTCAATTACCGGTTCTTTCTTCCGTTAGAAATTCTTTTTTTTTTTTTCGTATAATTTTTATCTTTTCATCATTTCTTACTTTATTTCCTCTTTGGACAAACTTTGCCTGTTATTTCACGTTTATTTTTCTTTAAAATGATTTATTTTCTTCTCTCTTCATTTTCTTCTCTCTTCATTTTCTTTTGGCATTTCTCACAAAGATTTCATTTAGCGATATTTTCTTCTTTTCTTTTCATTTTTTCGATGACATTGATTTTTCTTCTTCTCTGCTAAAATTTTCAATGAATTTTCTTTGGTTTTCTTGGTCCTCTTGCAAATTTATTTCATGCTATTTTTTTTCTCCGTCAATTGTTCGGCAATTTTTTTCTCCTTTTATTTTTCCTCTCACAATTTTCTTATAATGATCAGTTCTTTTATTCTCGTTTTTTTAACGAAGATCTTTAATCGCAGATTCTCATTGTATTCCTGTGATAGTCATTTTCCAGTTTATCAAGGTGTTATCTTCACTGTTGCTTCTATTTTTCAATGAATTAACATTACCTCAACGTGGTTTCTGTATTAAATGTTTAGCCTAATATACAGAAAACTAATATTCTAACTCCTTTTGTCATTAGAGACAACAAAGGTACATTATCTTAACAATATATACTGCACAATCTATCTATCTATCTATCTATCTATCTATCTATCTATCTATCTATCTATCTATCTAACACAGTCTCTTCATATCTATCTACATATATATATATATATATATATATATATATATATATATATATATATATATATATATATATATATGAAGTCAAAGCTTTTGTGAAAAGAATTAAAAGCAAAAAAAGATGCGGAACTCGTCGAAATATCACCCGAATTTTGGAAGACAAGGAAAGTTGACGACATACTGTTGCGTAGCCATATACACGAATATGGCCATGTGCAAAATAGACATGTAATGTTCATTACTATAGAACATATAAAGAACATAGGAATCTCGGAATTCGAAAACACGTAACGACTTCTTGTTCAGGTACGAAACTTTTTTATTAACTTTGAGTTAAAGGTTTCGACGTAAGGAGGAGAGACACAATCTTCTATGCTGTCTTATTCATTTGGCCCCCATCTCAAGCGGCCCTCATAGGGAGCAAGTTCGCCTCGCGCCTGCGAGCTCCAAAAGTCGATCCTTCTCGTTTGGCGTCTAAAACTCGACTCTTATTTTATTTCAAATTCTCACACAAACTTCCGCATGCTTCCGGTGCGTGACGTCACCCGCACCTTGTCACCCAGTATCGTTTCGGACTGTTATGACATCTGAGTGACACCTCCATCCGCTCGCGCGCACCCGCGTTAACACCTGCTTCAATCTTACACCCAACCAACTCATGTGCTGAGCCGAAAGGTTCTCAGCCTAACTAAACTCAAAGGCATGAACCGAAATCCCTCGGCTATTTCATAACAACACTTCTTCAATTATGCTTCGATGTGTACGAAAGGCTGCATCCTCCTCTTCTACAAGAAAAGTGACCATAGTCTTATAAAGAAATACAGAAACCTAAAATTTACTCCCATAGGTGATAAGGTTTATAATGCCCTCCTAATTAAATGTTTCCGACCTGAAGTTTAGAAAATTCTCAGGAAAAATCAGAACGAGTTTCGGGGAAATTGAATCCATAACTTCTTAGATTAATCCTATTTGTCAAATCATCGAAGGAGTATGTGCAAAAAGTTTCGAGACAACATGTATTTGTAAATATTTCAAAGACATTTGATTTCATATACAGAGTAAAGATGGAGCGAATAATTCTTGCGTATAGTCTTCCCAAATAAACAGTTACCACTCTAAAAATTCAGTACAAAAACAAGAAAGCAATGCACTTGATAAGCTGCACCCCACCAAACAGAAGTAGAACAACCTAATAATATGGATTTTCCAGAAACACTTTTTTGTGTTTGAAATCATAGGAAATTGATTTACACACACACACACGCGCCGGCGCGCACACACACACAAACAAACTTTATATATATATATACATATATATATATATATATATTCATATATATATGTGTGTGTGTGTGTGTGTGTGTATAACAAATGAGAAAGTTAATATCCAAAAAAATAATCGTTTAATAAAGTTGGATGAAACCAAATGTTCGGATTACCTCAAGCTGTGTGGTAAAAATAAAAATAAAAATATTTATATTCTCAGTTTCTTGATCTTATTCCGTAAGAATCAGTTTCCTGTAATTTAAAATCTTCATATAAAAAACGCAATACTTGGATGTAAGGATTTTCTTCGGCATTGTCCTTTTTTTGCATTTCGTTCTATTTCATCTATATATATATATATATAGTGAGACAAAAAAGAACAACAAAAAAAAAGCAAAGATATAATTATAATGACAATTTAACCCTTAAAGCTATTCTAATCCGTAAAATCTTTATAGTGTGTAAAAATAGTGGAGAAATGTTTCAAGTATGGCAGCGTCACATCAACCGAAAAGGACATCGACACGAGGTTAACGAAAGCATGGACAGCTATCAATAGGCTATCGATTATATGGAAATCAGACCTAACCGATAAAATGAAACGCAGTTTCTTCAAGGCAACGGTCGCATCGATACTGCTATATGGATGCACTACATGGACTCTAACAAAACTGCTGGAGAAGAAGCTAGACGGCAATTACACAAGAATGCTGCGAGCAATCTTGAACAAGTCCTGGCGGCAACACCCCACAAGACACAAACTGTACGGCCACCTGCGAAAACTATTCAAGTTAGACGAACCAGACATGCAGGATACTGCTGGAGAAGCAGTGACGAACTCATAAGTGATGTACTCTTATGGACCCCCACGCATGGCCGTGCAAAAGCAGGACGACCAGCACGAACATACATTCAGCAACTACGTGAGGATACGGGATGCCTCTGACCCTATTTGAAGAGTGCTGGCCTCTTTTGACAGAATCTCTTGCTGAACTCCCTTAAAACCTCAACATAGAAACCCTACCCCTAACCCTTGGCCAAATCACCTCTGGTGTATTGACTTCCTTACTCCTCCACTTCCTCTCATCATCCCTCACAGATTCCCTGCCTTCTTTGAATCTCTTATGCCACTCAAAATCTGATGCTCGATTCATGCGAGATGGTCCAAAAGCAGTCTGAATCATTCCATACGTTTCTTTGGCATCGTTTTTTCCAAGTTTAAAACAGAATTTTATAGTATATCCTTCTTCTAAAGTGTCAGATTGCATTTTTGAAACTCACCAGTCAATCAGGCTTTAGTAGGGCGTATTCCAATTGCTGCTGTAGCTGTTCATTTGAACCTGAAATCATAAAAATTGGTCTGTCATATCATAAGATATATAGTAATAACATACAGAGTTTTCAAGTGTCAACGACGATCTTAAATGCCTGCACAAAAAAGTCTGGAAACTCAATGAATATATATATATATATAATGCTGCAAACTGTATAACAGTTGTACGGCTTGAAAGTTCTCATCACAGAAGATTTCGACGCCAACGTGAAGGCAAGTTTTCGATTCCAGTTTTAAAGAAATTTTAATTTCTCCCCGAAAAATCTTTGAAAATCTTTGTTTCTCTATGTTCTCTCAATTATTAAATATTTTAGCAATGAAAACAAAAAGATCAGTTGGTACTTAATCTGGTAAATATGGAGGATGTGTAAAAAAAACCTCACACCTGAAGGACTTTGATTTTTTTATTTTGGTTTGTTTGTTTCATTCTTTCTTTTAATGGCATATCAACTTTCGTGGATCATTCAATGCAAAGTCATCCTTTTAGAAAAACTGAAATCGTATTATTAAATTCATTGCTGGCGGGTGGATTAACGTGTTCATGCCTTTCCCAAGGTAGGCGTGCATTTAAAAATCGAAAAATGTGACCAGAGTTCGAACTTGCAAACTATTAATTTGAAACCCATTACGTTAGCCAGTACGCCACAGAGGTCCTCTTTAAGGCTTTTGTTTAGATTGATGTCGTTTAAAATGATGGTGATTACTTTGTTAATGATAACATTTGAATAAATTTGTTTTTTTTCCTTTAATTTAGGGCGTTTGAATGCCGTCTACCCTATTTTATTCAGTTCAGAAAGATATAGATTCATGCCGTTTTGAAGAAGAGGAAACCTAAACAGTCTGATCCAAAACTAGAACTTGGCTCACAGTGTTCATTATGTCCGACGATAGTTATTACTAATCCTTTAAGTGTAATATTCCAAAATAAATTTATTTCGCTTATTCTCGCTCATCCGGTGGATTTCAAATTTCTAGAGAAGCAAGAATTAGCGTAATAAATCCATTATGGAATACAATTTCTTATTTATCTTGTTTTTTAACCAAGGAATATATATTTTGCTCTGCCGGTATATTTTGTATGAAGTAACTGTGCATTGAGCATACATCCTTTTATATTCACTGTCCTAATTTACTGGATATATATATATATATATATATATATATATATATATTATGTGTGTGTGTGTGTGTGTGTGTGTGTGTGTGTGTGCAATTAGAAGGAAACTCAAACCCGGTTAAATTGTCATCATAAATTTATTTCGCCGGAAAATACCATTATATTCTCCGTCTCATTATATGATTGTATATGAGACCCTCACCCATATATATATATATATTTAATTAATTTATGTGTGCAGCAAAAATTATACATTACAATAAGTAGCGACACCATTGGTGATTATAGTCGGGGAGCTAAGTAAAACTATAAAACAACGAAGGACCCTTTTCGTCCGGTACTTTTCAAGTTGAGGACACCGGAAAATTTAAATATAAACGGGGGTATATATTTATAATATATAAGTAGAATGGCCAGATAGAGGAAAGAGAAAAAAATTAAGTAAGCCCTGTATCCAGAAGTTCCCCCAATATATCAAGAGTTTGACTGTTTAACTGACCGCACAGAGGGGGGAGATTCATGGAAATATAAATCGGCTCTAGAAATTTGAGTGTGTAAGTTTTAAAGAAAAGAAAATCGTGGACATATTTTGGTATTCAATCAACTCGTTCTTACTTAGAACGTATGTTTCTTGGAAAATTGCAAATGTGATCTATCCTCTAGATTAAGACCAACCTAAGCATGTATTTGGCTAACTAAAAAAAATTGTTTTAATTTCGAATAACACCAAAAAAAATACTGAATATTAAACTAACCAGATGCATATTAAATTAACTTGGCTTTATTTGCATTTTGTCTGATATAACAAGAGAAGTCCGAAAAGAAATCCTCATTTACTAATCTATATTCACGACAATAAATCTAAAACCTTGCGCATATATAACCAACACAACTTTAGTTATTTTACATAGAGTCGTCATCTATACATCGCATCTTTCTATATGACACTAAAAAGCTAACCGGTTCAGGTTATACTTAAACCATCAGAATTGTATTTGTAAACGTTATTGGAAATGGACGTGATGGACTGAGTCAAAATCATGGACGGTGTTTTTTGCTTTTCTGTTCAGTAAGGTTGACGTGGCTCTTTAAGCTTGCTTCGTTAACTGGTCTTTTAGAGAATACAACAGTTTATCTTGCGATGTATTCAGTTTGGGCTGAAACGGCGGAGTAAATACATACTTGAAATATCGATTATGGTAATGTTATGAATTAACTAATTTTGGCTAACCAATTTTAATCATAGAATCAACAAAAATTAGAATTTGGAAACCAGAAATGTTTTTAGGCTTTTCAGAATTTTCTCAGTCGAGATGAAACCCTGAGAGAGAATAATATAAAACGAAAAAATCGACAACAGCTAAGACCTTTTCAGAGAACTAAAAACTGTGAAACATGAGGGTGACTGCGATACCATGTTGGTGTAGTTGGTGCACTCGGGACCATGCAGAAAGGCTTGGGAAAAGACGGGAGGAATTACAGCGACCTACAACAGCACTGACAACAAAAGGAGAAGCAGAAGAACAAAAACAAGAGAATAAAAATTTGAAAAAAAAACAAAAAAAAACTTGCAGACATGGATCAGAGAAAACGAAACCTACAAATACTTGGACATCTTGGTGGCTGACACCATCAAACAAGTGGAAATAAAAGACACAATTCAAAAAGAATATCTCAGGAGAACTAGAAAACTACTCGAGACAAAACTATCTGGCCGAAAACTTATCAAAGGAATAAATACCTGGGCTGTATCCCTCGTTAGATATTCTGGACCCTTTCTCAAGTGGACCAGAGACGAACTTAAACAAATGGACTAAAGAACAAGAAAACTAATGACAATGTATAAGGCTTTACATACCAGAGACGACGTTGACAGACTATATGTTTCAAGAAAAGAGGGAGGAAAAGGGCTTGTCAGGATTGAAGACAGTGTTGACGCATCGATACAACGGCTCGAAGACTACATAGGAAAACACGATGGAGGACTGATTACAGGTATCAGAAACGATACTGAAAACATGATGGACAACAGAATGACAATAACTAGGAAAAAATGGGAAGAAAAAATACTCTATGGGCGTTTTAAACGACTAATAAACAACATCACACTCGAAACCTGAACATGGCTAAGAAAAGGAAACTTTAACAGAGAAACAGAATCTCTTCAAATAGCAGCACAAAACAACGTCGTAAGAACCAATTATATCAAAGCGAGAATAGATAATACGCAACAAAATAGCAAATGTAGGCTATGCGGTGACAGAGATGAAACCATCAATCACATAATAATCAAATGTAGAAAATTAGCACAGAAGGAGTATAAGACTAGACACGACTGGGTAGGCAAGGTGATCCCCTGGGAGATGTGCAATAAATTAAAATCTGACCATACGAACAAATGGTATATGTACAACCCAGCATCCTTTCTAGAAAATGACACACATAAACTCCTCTGGGACTGTGACATAGAGACAGATTACCTAATCTCGGCCAGAAGACCAGACCTAAGAATAATAAATATCAACAAAAAAAAAAAAAAGAAAGAATATGCAAAATTGTCCTGGCTGACCACAGAATAAAACTGAAAGAATGTGAAAAGGTAGATAAGTACCTCAACCTTGCTAGAGATTTGAAAAAACTATGGAACATTAAGGTGACAATTATACCAATTTTAATTGGTGCTTTTGGTACAGTGACTAAATGATTATTAAAGGGACTGGAGGACTGGGAGGTTGGTGGCCACGAAGAAACTATCCAAATAACAGTATTTTTGAGAACGACCAGAATACTGCGAAGAGTCCTGAAGACTTGAGGAGACTTGTCACTCGTTCCAGAGAAAGACCATCCGCTAACATTGATGTGAAAAACTCTAACTATAATAATATGGATCACTTGATTCCCGCGAGGAGACGAGGCCTAATGTTTATAAACAAAAAAGAAAAAAAAAAGAGATCTTACTGTATAGTGGATTTTGCTGTCCCAGTGGGATACAAAAAAAAGAAGAAGAATCTCTCTCATTTTGAGATACAAACGAATCACCTAGTTTTGCACAGAAGACCAGATGTAGTGTTAGATAAACAGAAGAACGAAAATAATCATCAAAATCATGCTTTGCTGCTCGCATCGATTTCCCTAACTCTCTCTCTCCCTCCATCTCTATCATCCATCGTTTCCGGCAGGTCTTCTCATTTACATCCAGTGTCCGTATAGAGGTGTTGTTGATAAGTTCTAGCTGATCGTCATACACTCGCGCGTCCGTGTTAAGTGGTCTACTGGAGTACATTGCTTATGAGTTTGTCCTTGCTCCTTCAGCAGTGTCCCGTACGTCTTGTTTGTCTAGTTTTGATGGTCTTCGAAATGGACGGTAGGTGGCCGCACATCTGCTGTTTTGTAGGTCGTGGCTTCCAGGATTTGTTTAATATTGCTCCCAGCTGCCTTGTGCAATTGTCGTCAAGCTTTTTCTCTATACGCTTAGTCAGCGCCCATATGGTGCCTCCATACAGTAATAGGGACACCATCGCTGCTCGGAAAAAATTGCACTTTATTTTATCGGTAGAGTCTGATTTCCATACGACAGATAGACTATCAATAGCTGTTCCTGCCTCTCTAGTCGTGTATTGACGTCTTTTTCGGTAGATGAGATGCTGCTTCCGAGGTAGTTGAACTTGTCCACTTGTTTCATAGATTCACCATTTAGTGGGGAGATATCGCCACTTTGATTAAATTTCATGTACTCCGTTTAGTCTGCGTTCATATCGAAGCTTATGCCGTCTACTAAACACTAAAGACGATGCAACCAGGGTTCTGACTGGGTGGGTGTATTTGCCAGAAGCGTTATGTCATCATTGTAGTCAGCTTCTGTAATAGTTCATGTGGGGTATTATATGCTTCTTGCCTTTTCTAGTCTGAACCCTTTTTCTTTCATTAAATCTATTGACGTTAGAAGTACGTAGTCTAGGCAGAATAAACTATTGGAGATGCCCATGGTGTAATGGTTATCGTCGAAAGAAATGGACACGGCGACACGAGTTCAAATCCAGGACGATTGAATTTCACATCGCACTAATACCCATGGGAAAGGTATGAATCCAATTATTTTCCCTCCAGCTATGGGTAAATAGTAGGGCAGACTAGGTTCTTCAGCCTTGGTGAGGCAACTAGTCTAGGAGAAGGAAAAACTCTGACTTCAAACCTATTAAACTCCGCTTAAAAAATTGACCTTGTGTCATATCCTGTCCGAGCGGAGGGGTTGGGTAAATATGATAAACTAGTGTTTTCTGCCGTTCCAGCGGAAACGAATCTAACAGAAAACGAAAAGATTGGAAAATACTTGGATCATGCCGGAGAGTTGAAAAAGCTGTGGTACATGAACGTGACGGTGATAATAATTGGAGTTGGTGTCCTTGTGCAGCAGATAGCGTGCCGGACTGCGACTTCGGGGTTCTGCGGTGACTTTCGGCCGATTATATCAGGAAAAGGAGCATTCAACAAATTAAAGAAATTCTTTTTTTAAGTCAAATAGAGTTTCTTCCAGAAGAGTTTGTAGTCGGTTTATTGCAAAAATCATTTTAAACTCTTAAAAAATATCTGTATTGAAGCTATTCAAAATGGCGGGCGATCAAACAGGTTTGAGGTTTTTTCCTTAAAGAGTTCGTGCACAAGAAGTGAAACCGTGTGATATTTACTGAATCATGGTTTTTAGTCAAAAATGTTTACAGTTAAGATAAACTTGAGTCTGCCACAAAAAATCTTTATCTAAAAGACATTTCCTATAGTTGAAAGACACTTTGCTTGGGTAAAGAAAAAGTTCCGGACGCAGAGGTCAGTAAAGTAGGTCATTCTGTCTGACATTAAGGATATAAAAGGGTCAATCATAATTGGTTTTCTT
>OY757921.1:6174865-6262365 GCA_963585895.1 Sepioteuthis lessoniana | reverse complement strand
ATATTTAATAACAGAGATGAATATCTGCGACCACTGGCTTCGTGCTGTCTCTACCCAGAAATTGAGTACTCCCTAAATTATACCGCATTTGGTCTACCACTAACCCACCAAATAAGATAGTTACAAACATATACTTTTGTAATATATATATATATATATATATATATATATATATATATATATATATATTTCTTCTAAAGTGCGGTTGTGTCAGTAGTTCTGTACGAAAGCCCAAACGAACGCTGTCAAAATGTATTGAGAAAAAGGTTGATGGTAACAGCATAAGAATCTATGAGCTATATTGAACAAATTCTCAGGACCCCAATAGATGGACGTGCCAGTTTCAGCCGACCAGCAAAAACCTATCTATTACAACTTTGTGCAGACGAAAGATGTAGTCTGGACGACCTGCTGACAGAGATGTATGATAGGTACACACACACACACACACACACACACACACACACACACACACACACACACACACACACACACATATATATATATATATATATATATATATATATATATATATATATATATATATTGAACAAGTTCTGGCGGCAACACCCCACAAGGCACCAACTATAAGGCCGCCTGCCTCCCATCACGAAAATTATCCAAGTTAGACGAACCAGACATGCAGGTCACTGTTGGAGAAGCAGGGACGAACTCATAAGTGATGTACTCCTATGGACCCCCGCATATGGCCGGGCAAAAGCAGGACGACCAGCTTGAACATACATACAGCAGCTATGTGAGGATACGGGATGTAGCCCTGAAGACCTGCCAGAGGCGATGAACGATAGGGAGAAGTGGCGAGAGAAGGTCAGGGATATCCGTGCCTGTGGCACGACATGATTATATATATATATATATATATGTAGCTCTTGTTGATTCCGACGTCACCTTCGACATGATCGTTGGAGCACTGCAAGGAGATACATTAGGACCCTCTCTGTTTATAATCGGCCTCGAACGTCGATAGATATAATCATATCTTATTGATGAAATAAATTTATTTATTTTATCCATAAGATCTGAAGAAATCCAATTAATGTTTTTCGTGTATTTTGATTTTTCAAAAACACATATCAGGATTCATAATCCTAATGTGACTGGTTTGTGGTTTTTCTTAATGAAATATATATATATATATGTATACAATTTTTTTTCACTAAATGTAGATATTAGTTATATCAAAATGAGTGTGTATAAATTAGTCGATATCAAACTTAGCTTTGTTACACATATCGTAAAGTTGTATATATCTGTACAAACCTTCTGTCGTAGACAGATGTGATACAAAGTTAATTTGTAAGGGGAGATAAATCCTTAATTTTTCTTCTCTACTTGCTGCCTGACCAAGATTAAAATCCCAGTCAGCTCAACTATTTCTCTTATAACCACGCAAAACAAATAGGTTCACACTTTTCCTGTAAAATACAGTCTTGTCCAGCATTTGAAATACGAATCGCCGATTCTTTTTCTTTCGACAATCATCATAACGCTTACAATTGTATAACTTTGGGGGTATAATTGTTTCACGGTTTTTGGTTTTTTGTTCGTTTTCTTTTTTTCAGGCATTCCAACTGTCTTGATTTATTTTATTCCAAAGCCAAGTCTTTTGATCCATAAATAAACGTAATAACAGTTCAGACTTACAAAGATGTTTCAGTCCAGCGTGTTGGTGACTTACTACATGAAGATTCCCCTCTGGCGTATTATTGGTTGGTGGGTTGGTTGGAAATTATGGCATATCAACCTTTGTAGGTTATTTAACGCCAAGTCTATTTTTATGCAAATAGCCAGTTCTGTTTCAAACAATTCAGTTTAAAATGAGTATACATTTTAATTGAGAAAAAAATATTTCTATTTCAAGCTCTTCAGTTTATTCAAACAGTTCTAATTCAGCTTAGTATAAGTACAGATTTTGTTTACACAAAGTTAAATGTCAAAACAGTTCTATATTAAACAATTCAGTTTAGTTGTTGGGTTTTATGGCATATAAACCTTTGTATGTTATTTAACGCAAAATCCATTTTAATGAAAAAAGTTCTATTTCAAGCAATTCAATTTAGCATAAGTACGCAGTTTTAATGTAAGTACAGTTTAATTGTGAAAAACAATTTTTATTTCAAGCTATTCAGCAGTTCTAATTCAGCAAATTCAGTTTAGTATAAGTACAGATTTTGTTTACACACAGTTAATTGTCAAAACAGTTCTATATTAAACAATTCAGTTTAGTGTAAGTACAGTTTCAATGTCAAAAAACAGTTCAATTTCAAACAATTCAGTATGGCATAAGCACACAGTTTAAATGTAAGTACGGTTGAATAGTAAAAAAAAATTTCTATTTTAAGCTATTCAGTTAAGTCAAACAATTCGGTTCAGCATAAGTGTGCCGTTAGTTCTATTTAACCCAGAGATAGGCCTCTATCAGGTGCTCCCACGCCGGGCCAGAGTGGACCCGGAAGCAATGGCAATGAAGGGGTGCTCCACATTCCACAAAGCGTCGGCATCACTGGAACTTCACCATCTGACTGTTTAGTGTAATATGAGGATACTCATTTGTGGGGGTATTATTGCGGATTGAAATTACTACGTAGACGTAAATGTTAGAAGTTATTCATTGACTGAGATTCGAACTATCTTTTTAAAAGAATTAGCTAACAAAATGTACTTTTTAAACATCATGGTATGCCCAAACTCACCAATGTTCGTCACATGCAGCAAGGTACGTTAGTACTTGCAAAACACAATGACAGGAATTTATGTTTATTCTTTCTTTATATCCGATATGCAAAATAAAACAAACTCCAATTCTTATCTGTTATTTTATAGTTTGTCTCTTTTTTTTGTCTTCTTTTTTTTTATCAATAGAACTGACTGTTTCGTTTATTTCACATATTTCAGAACACTATATAATAGCACGCCATTTTGTGTGCGTATATTGTTTCGAATACAAGTGAGACACACATCTACTCAATGCATTGGTAAGACGAAAAAGGTGGAATAAAAAAAATACTGGAGATTTATTGTTATTGAAATTACTGACAAGAGAAAACGCTCCTTGTTCGTGAAGAGGGTTGAAAAAAATGGGGAACGTTGTAAAATTTGCAAATGAGTATTTATAGATTTACGAAAGCGAATTTGAAAGAAAAAAATGGAGCGAAAGAAAAATGCAAGGGAGATAACTCTTCAAGTTAAAAAAAAAAGGAAAAAAAAAAAAAGACTGCTGCGATTGTTGCATAAATCGCTGTACGCGTTGTGCGTAAGTCGTCAGAAAGAAATTGTTGTTCAATTCAAACAATGATTTAATTTATCGAGATTTTTTTTTGTTCTCTTTTTTAAATTTTTTGCCCGAGAAATTTTTCTAACGCAACGTACTTAAATACAATCGTATAACAACTAACTGTACGTGTGATTATTCGTGAGTATATCAATTCAGGAAGAATTGCATTTATCTATTTTGCACTCATTACAATCACAGTATATATATATATATATATATATATATATATATATATATATATGTGTGTGTGTGTGTGTGTGTGTGTGTGTGTCTGTGTGTGTGTGTGTGTGTGTCTGTGTGTCTGTGTGTGTGTAAATCTTATCAGTGTTCAATACATATAATGTACAGCTATATTACAATACATTATCAATTATAAAAATTTAGTAAAAACATAAGACTACTAGTTTCACGGCTAGTGTAATATACTAGCTTAGCTGGTGACGATAAACTTAGATTCAATGTGGTCGCAAGATAACACCAACAAAGTGGTTTCACAGGAAAGAGAATATGATTTATTGCCAATGGATTGAGTGACAGATATATCCGTTCGCAGATAAGATCAACAAATTACCGGAAAAAACACCCGGAAGTATGTAAGTTCCGATAACCAGCCACAAACAGAAAAATACGTGAAACAAAGAGGATGTTCATACTTCAGCATGGGACTTGAAAAGACAATATAAGGTCTGTAAATTTGGACTGAAAAGACAATATAAGGTCTGTAAATTTGGACTGAAGGTAGAGATCCAGTAGTCGCTCAAGCAAAGGGGAGCGGTCTGCTGGTCTCTCAAGCGTGGGGAGAGACCGCTGGTCGCTCAAGGAGACCTGTCAGCTCATCCCGTGTTTTCTCCGGCCGTTGCACTACTTCACAATAACGGTCCCTACCACAGAAGAAAGATATGTGCGAACTCTCTCTGACAGTATTATTACTGCACACAATCGTCCTCATCGAAGAATAAAAATATAAATTATATTTTTATATATCTACGAGTCCTTCGTTGTTTGTCCAGTGGTGCAATATACGACGCTAGGATTGTCAGTTGAGCTGTACCTCTCCTTTCAGACTTAGATGCGTATATATATATAGATATGAGTGTGTGTGTGTATGTGTTTGTTTATGCATGTGTATGTGTGTATGTATGTGCGTATGTGTGTGTATCCTATAAATAAATACATTACTTAGTTTTTTTAATAAAATGTTAAAGTACCTCTAAATCAATGAACAAGCGGATTGTGGAAGAGTTACATCATGGAAAAAACGCTTATTAATGTAGGTAATATAGCTTAATGTAGGTAATATAGCCTCGTGGCTTTTCCGTTCCCTGACAGGATCAGAGACAACGTCAAAGAACAAATAATAAAATAGGTTAAGGAAAAGTTTCGGGAACTGTCATGAGACCCAATACTTGGTTTTCAGTGAACGTGTAAAATATCTAAAGGAAATTATAATTTATTTTATCTCAACCATACAATTACAACGAGTGTTATTCATTTCTGAATTGTTCAGCACAGAAACATTTTATCAAGAAAATATTTACTTTGAAGATATATATTTGTTAGACTGGTACGTTTGTTTTTTGTTATTGTGTTTAATAATAAATAATATCAAAATAAATATCAGTCTTCGTTTTTATAATTTTTTTCAAGAGATAATGAAATTCCGCTATCTTTGGTTGTGAAGATTATTAACGATTTTATGAAAAATGTTAGGGATATACTAATTTATGCAAAAAAACTTATACGTTAAATTCACCAAATTCTATGTGACCAAAAACGATTTTTTCAAATATTCAGAGTCAATGACTATGAAAGTTCACCATGAGTAAGCAAATACTCATATGCTGCGTTTGTGAAAGTTTGTAACAGCGGAGAGGGCCCACATTTTCACTGTATCGGTGACGATAATATAGCTCGGGAAACGTTGCTCGCGTCGTCCTTCTTTCATCGAATTATTTTTCAGATGAAAATTTAACATAATTGCATTGGTTTGGTTTCGTTTGGCATGTTTTGGTTTTATTGCATATCAACCAGTGTAAATCATTTAATGCCAAATCCATTTTATTCATATAAACAATTCTATTTCAAACAGTTCAGTTTAGCGTTAGTACTCAATTTAAATGTCAAAAACACTTCTATTTCAAACTATTCGGTTGAGTCAACAAAGTTGAATGGTTCCAAGTATTGCTATGTATTACTAACATTTCAATTAAACATCAGTCATTTCTTTATAAACAGTTGAATATAAAAAAGGTTCTATTTTAAACAATTCAGTTTTGTATAAGCATACATTTTAGTTCTATTTAACCTATAGATAGGTACCTATCAGATGCTATCACTTTGGGCTTGAGTGGAACTGAGAGTGATTGCGATAAATGAGTACTCCATATTCCCTAAAGCTCCAGCATTACTGAAACCTCACCATCAGATTGTTTAGTATCATATCCAGGACACTCGTTGGAGGAGTCTTACCCCTCTGAAGAGTTGCAGTCGGTGTATTCTACAGCCACGGCTGACTGGGCTGAAAGGGCATTGAAATTTGGAGTATGTATGAATGTATATGTCATAGGAAACGCTCTTCTAACCTCGACATATGTTGGATCTGTTAGGTATAGTGTCCAGCACTTCAGTCTCTGCAGGAATAACTTTGTTGTAAAGTCTTGATGTTCGTGATAGTCCAGTATATAGTTCTGCCTAATTGTACGTTTCTCAATTAATTTTATTGTTACCTGGAGATTATCTAATACAGTAAACTCAACGAGACAATCTTGCGTGTTTTTCCGAACAAGGGTTTGATCAATTCTTCGATTATGGATAACACTGTCAGTATGTTCTCTGAAATGCAGCAAGAATTCCCCATTCACATTCACCATATTTCTTTCCAGTATTTACCGACATCGGTTCTATTTGTGGCTATACCCTTTGCTTTGTATAGGTTCTCGAGAAGATTATTACACACCTTATCATGGAAGCTTTCGTATATCTTTTGCGCAGGCATTTTAAACTCACCGACGTGTGCAACACTCACCTCCTTTATATACCATGTAAGCAGCATCTGCTACTCCCCATACCATGATACGTGGATTATTAAATAAGTTTCCAAACGTTTTTCGTATGGGCACTTTTATTGATAGTACACACATGAAACTCTAATCCCATTCGACGTAATCTCCTCCGGATCCAATGTACTTGGTGTACCGTTCCTTCAACTTCTGGAAGGCCCCATGGAAGTCCTCTTGTGTGAGCGTGTCAATGACCTTCGTCACAGCCTCTTTCATCTTGTGTAATTGCCGTCTAGCTTCTTCTCCAGCCGTTTTGTTAGAGTCCATGTTGTGCATCCATATAGCAGTATCGATGCGACCGCTGCCTGGAAGAAACTGCGTTTCATTTTATCGGTTAAGTCTGATTTCGTTTGTTGGTAATTTAAATTTTAAATGAGTATGAACTAGTTTGTTTGTACACTAGTATTGCTGTTGTTTCAGCACAGTCAAATATTTTGAATTATTGCTATATAACCCTTATTGTTCTATTCAATATCAATCACTGTTTGCACTCCGCGAAGTAGTTAAAAGTAAATATATTTAATTTTAGTCATTCTATTTAACATTACTCCTTCGTTTGCATATAGGAGGTGCCTCTGGTGTAATGGTTATCGTCGTAGGAAATGAACACGGCAACACGCACTAATACCCTTGGGAAACGTATGAATCCAATTATTCTCCCTCCAGCTATGGATAAATAGTAGGGCAGACTAGGTTCTTCAGCCTTGGTGAGGCAACTAATCTAGGTGAAGGAAAACTCTGAATTCAACCCTGTTAAACTCCGCTTAAAAATTGACCTTGTGTCATATCCAGCCCGAGCGGAGGGGTAGAAAAAAAGGAGGTGCCCGTAATGGTTATCGTCGCAGGATGTTGACACGGCGACACGAGTTCAAATCCTGGACCTGACTGATTGCATTTCACATAGCACTAATAACCTTGGGAAAGGTACGAATCCAATTATTCTCCCTCCAGCTATGGGTAAATGGTAGGACAGACTAGATTCTTCAGCCTTGGTGAAGCAACTAGACTAGGAGAAGGAAAACTCTGAATTCAAACCTGTTAAACTCCGTTTAAAAATTGACCTTGTGTCATATCCTTCCCGAGCGGAGGGGTTAGTAAATATGTATTCTTAATACACAATTATACTGCTTAAATTAACTATTTTTATTAAACAATAATAATTCATTTGCGCACACTTATACGGGTCAATGTATAGTAGGGCAGACTAGGTTCTTCAGCCTTGGTGAGGCAACTTGTCTAGGAGAAGGAAAACTCTGAATTAAAACCTGTTAAACTGCGCTTAAAAATTGACCTTGCGTCATAGCCTGCCCGAGTGGAGGGGTTGGGTAAATATGGTTTGCATATAGTTAAATGGTCTCAAGTATTACTTTGTATCAATAACAATTCAATTAAACATCATTTATTTGTTTACACAATTAAATGGTCAAACAGTTCTATTTCTAACAATTCAGTTTAGCATTAGTCATTTGTTTGCCTTCAGTTTAAAGGTTAAGCAGTTATATATAACCCATAGATAAAACCGCATCAGGTGCTACCACTCCGTGTCAGAGTGAACCTGGGAGCGATGACAATGAATTAGTAATCCACATTCCCCAAAGCTCAAGCGTTTTTGGAGCCTCACCATCAAATTGTTTAATGTCATATCCAGGATACTGAGGTGCCCGTGGTGTAATGGTTATCGTCGTAGGAATTGAACACGGAAGCACAAGTTCAAATCCTGGACGAGACTGATTGCATTTCACATACCACTAATACCCTTGGGAAAGATATAAATCCTATTATTCTCTCTCCGGCTATGGGTAAATAGTTGGGCAGACTAGGTTCTTCAGCCTTGGTGAGGCAACTAGTCTAGGAGAAGGAAAACTCTGAATTCAACCCTGTTAAACTCCGATTAAAAATTGACCTTGTGTCAAATCCTGCCCGAGCGGAGGGGTTGGTAAATATGCATATCCAGGATACTCGTTGGGGTCGGGGTCTTAATTCTCAGCATAAGCCAACTGGGGTTCAAGAGTTCAAAGAATCATTTTTATGAATTTTTAGTTGATTGAAAAAAATACTTTTTATACACCCAAAATATCTTGATGAGGATTTTTGTGTAATTCTTCTGTGGAATATTTTAGACGCGAAATTAAGCTGCGAACTGCCAGACAAATGTTTATATATAAGTTTTATTCTGTTGTATTATCCCTTTGAGACACCGTGACTGCTACAGTTTAACTCAGTGACTGCAATTCTTCCTTTTCAGGCAAATTTAAAACAAGCTGTTATCTATTTTAAGTAGCATTGCTGATATTTTGAGGATGAAGTTAGTCCACCCGATCAGCTACCAGAAAGACATGGCATTCACCTTTGTTTAAAATTGGTTTTCTTCTCAGCTAAGAAAAAAATATTCAGGAGTGTCACCTGCAAGAAGAAAATAACCTGTTGTTGTTATTGTAGTTGTTGTTGATGTTGTTGTTGTCGTAGTTGTTGTTCTTCCTCTTTATTTTTTCTATTATTTTCTCTTCTTCTCACCATTAAATTCTTCTTCTTCTTCTTTTCTCTATTGCTTTCTCTTCTCTCCATTCTTCTTCTTCTTCTTCTTCTTCTTCTTCTTCTTCTTCTTCTTCTTCTTCTTCTTCTTCTTCTTCAAATGTGTGAATAAATAGGCGTCGCTTACAAAAATAAATAAATGAATTGTTTTATAAATAAATAAAAAATGGTGCTTCGTTTGACCGGACTAGCTCAAGTTTTTGAATTATTCTCTTCTCATAGTCCACATTTTATTCTCACTCTCTCATTCCTTTCTTCTTTAATTCTCTTTCTCTCTGTGAATGTGTGTGGTGGGTACATTGGTGTCCAGTATCTATCTATCTATCTTTTTCAAGTCTGCTTATATCGAAGCATCTATGAATCTGTCCCAGTGTCTATTTTTTTTCAAGAAGATTATTTCCCGTTGAGTAATGGATTTCATTATGATATGAGTAAAAATTATCGTTTTACATACATTATCCATGGAGGCGTGTTAAGTGTAATGGTTATCGTCATATCGAAATTGAAGTGGCGACCCGAGTTCAAATCATGGACAAGGTTGTTTACATTTCAATTCTCGCTCATTCCCCTTACAAAGGCATGAATCCATTTCTTCTTCTACCCTGCCTGCAATTAACAAATAGTTGAGCAAATTAGTAAGGCAACTAACCTAGGTAAAGGAAACTTGCTATAATCTGCATGGAAATTGACTGACTGTCGCATTCTGCTTTCGAAGGAGGTGACGGGTAAATCTTAGTCGTTCTTTTTCTCCGTTTAATCGTCTTTCTTGATTTTTTTTTCAATATCTCAATACTTCTCCTTTTTTTAAACATTTCATTGACCCTATGTCTCATCTTAACACTGCTCCTGGGGTTCGATGAATACATGTGAGTGATTTCCGGAAAGTTCGGTACTGATAGCCATGATTTGATTTTGATTTAGTTTAGTTTTATGGCATATCAACCATTGTAGGTTATTTAATGCCAAATCCTCTTTCATACACATAAACAATTCTATTTCAAACAATTTCGTTTAGCATAAGTACAGTTTAAATGTCAAAACCAGGTCGATTTAAAATTATTTAGTTTACTTAAATTTAAATGGTCCCAAGTATTGTTATATATCACGAAAAATTCAATTAGATATTAGTTGTTGTTGTTGTTGTTGGCGACCGTAGTCGAGGGCGACCAAAAGGCTCCCTTTTTAATAGCTACTACACTGAGATATAGGAGAGGGCACTACTTCTTTCCCTGGATTGTTTCACTTTACCCTTGATACGTACCTTATATAATTGAGTGCTAAGCAAGGAGTTATCAAGTACCATTTTAAAAGTCTTTGGTATGACGCGACTGGGGATTGAATGGTCTCCCGGACCATGGGCGAACACTCTACTCACTAGGCTGTTCTATTTTAAACAATTCAATTTAGCTTTTGGACAGTTTAGTTATATTTGACCCATAGATTTGACCCTATCAGGTGCTATCACTCCGCACCAGAGTGGACCTGGAAGTGATTACAATGAAGAGGTACTCCGCATTCCCCAAAGCTCCAAGATTACTGAAACCTCACCATCAGATTGTTTAGGACACTCGTCGGAGGAGCCTTACACCTCTGCAGAGATGTAGTCGGTGAATTCTATAGCCCCAGTTGACTGGGCCACACTCAAACTGACCAGAATGAAAAGATTTTGAAAACAAAACATTAATTAACTTGGTATTTTTAGTTTTCTATATTACAACCAGAATAGTCTTAATTAGGAAAGAATTTATTCATGATAACCGGCTCATTGGCCTAGCGGGTAGAGTGTTCGCCAATGGTCCGGCAGACCGGAGTTCAAACCCAGGTCGAGTCATACCAAAGACTTGAAAAATGGTACTTGATACCTCCTTGTTTAACACTCAGTATTATAAGGTACATATCAAGGGTAAAATGGAGCAATCAAGGGGAAGGAGTAGCACCCTCTTCTACACTTATATTGTAGGTAAGGAAAAGGGGGCCTTTGGGGTCGCTCTAGATTACTATGGTACACATGATATCAACAGAAAGAAGATTACCATAATTATCATCAAAGCATGCCGACAGCACGGATTCCCTAGACTCTCTCTCGACATCGTCCCTATGCCTTATCGCTCTTGGAAGGTACTCCAATCGACATCCTGAGTCTGCACAGAGGTTTTTATAATACGTTTTTTTTCTGATTAACCAACACTGGTGTGCCCATGTTCATGGGTCAATAGAAAAACGTCAATTTTGAGAATGGTACTTACTTCTCTAGCAGGGGCTGCAGAATACACCGACTGCATCTCTGTAGAGAGGTAAACCTGCTCACGAATGTCCTGGATATGATGCTAAGCAATCTGATGATGGAGCTCCATTAACGTTAAAGGTTTGAGAAATGTTGAGTAACCCTTCATTGCCATCAATCCCAGGTGCACTCTAGGCTGGAGAGGTAGCAGCTGATAGGATCCTATCTATGGGTCAAATATAAATAAACTGTGTACATAAAATAAATTGAAATAGAACTGTTTATATGTATGAAAATGGATTTGACATTAAATAACCTACAATGGTTGATATGCGATAAAACCAAACCAAACCAAATCATATATATTTAACATAGATGTATAAAGAGGATTTGGCATCAAATAACCTACAATGGTTGATATGCCATAAAACCAAACCAAACCAAACCATTCTCCAGCAGTGCCCATCATATCTTGCTTGTATTACTTGGATGGCTTGTGAGATCAGATTTAAGCAGTTGGACCACTATAAATTTTTTGAAGAGTTTCTCACATGATTTGTTCAAAATAGTACTTTGCAGTATTTGTTTAAACTGAGAAATTTTAAAATTTTACATTTACACTAAAACATATTTGACTTCATTATGAACAGTAGACAATTAAATTTCAGTTATGGCCTTTGCATTGGAGACTGTTCATCCCTTCCACTGTAGGTGCAATTAGCCATTTCATGGAAATTTAGATTAAACTTTGCAAATTTTTACCATGTAAGAGACAGATCCTGCGAAATGATTACTGTGATGCTTAATTGTATTAATTTGTTCATTATTTAGTTTGGTCAGGTCACGAATTGTTTAGGTATCTCTTAGTAAGCTAAAAATTTTGAGTGGAAATTTAAGTCTAATTGGAAAGGTTAAGCGTGTCCGCCAGCGGCTATGATAGGGAACACCTGTCATCTCTTGACAGAAAGACCAAATGTTAATAAAATAGATTGTCATGAGTTTGAGGTAAAATGAAAAAAAGGTGAAAGTTAGGGACACGTGTGATGATTACGATGAGATGACACCATAAATTAGTGTGATGACATAACACTGACAATATACTGAATTTTAGAATATATCAAAATTAGGGAATTTTGAAAATCAGCCAGTCGGTTAGCTGAGTCAGTCCGTTGAGTCAATTGAAAATTTGGGAAGTGAAGAGTTGGTTGTCAGTTGAGATGTGATCCACAAAGCCCTTCGGGGCAGTGACGGGCAGTAGCAGCAGGAGGCGTGTCTCTGTTTATGGACCTTTACATGCTCTCTGTCTCTCTGTCTCTCTATTTCTCTCTCTCTCTCTCTCTCTCTCTCTCTCTCGTGCGCTCGCACGCGCACGGTCTCTCTTGTGCTTGGATATCTGCATAATAATAAACATCTTCCTATCTGGAACGACTTATTCGCCCTGTGTTTGATAAAGTGAAACATCTATTGATATTCGAGATGGTGCTTGGTGTTGCGCTTACCACAAATAGTACCGTGTATGATAATATTACATTTGGCGCTGTTGCCGTGCAGCCATAGTATTACATTTGGTGCGTGACATCGATAGTATAACAATGCTCATTGGTCCGAATTTCACGAGAAATCCATTCATAACTCCTAAATTATCATCTTGGAAAGAATTTTATTTTCATAAGACTTTTGAAACACACGTAAAAGCACTAAATAGAATAAGAAAAAATTATATCAAAAACAGATTTTTTAATGGGGTATTAACGGCCCGTTACAGTATCATATTAAATGAAATAAATATATATAGTTTTGCTTATCAGAAGGGAATTATTCATGTTATGTAGCTGATTGTTTATCGTGAAAATAATTTTTGGCGATTATATATATATATTGATTTTCTTAACTGACTGATGATTGTTGTTTTGCAAAGAACTCCATGAAACCCAGGGATCGCTGTCTAAATTCAATGAATTAAATATATATATATCTAATTATTATTATTATTATTATTATTATTATTATTATTATTATTATTATTATTTTATAATCGCTCTATCATAGATATTGAGCACTCTCCATATTATATTGCACAAGGTTCGACACAAAGCCAAAAAGTGAATTAGTGACAACCAAACTGTTATAATATAATATAATATAATATAATATAATATAATATAATATATATATATATATATATATACACACACACGCGTATATATATATATATATATATATATATATATATATATATATATATATATATATATATAATTTAAAGCACATTTTGTTGTCGGATGTTTAAAGAAATACATATGTGTATAGATAGTATGTTATATTAGGCATTTTCATGTTATTTCCACATATAGAGAATACATTTCGGTGGGGTTTTTTTCAATCCCAATATTGGTAATTTTTAGTGATATTACTTTAAAATCTGATTATAACAAATAAACCATTTACAGAAATATTCAAGAACATGTATTACTAAGTTATTCATTTCAAAACATCAGGACATTTCTGGTAAATATAAGAGTATTTTGTCTTAGATTAGCATATACCTGAGCTCGAAATCCATTTTAAAGATTACACCACTATTTCAATGATACCTTTGGGCGCACAAATTTTACAACTAATTTAAAAGTAAAACTTCGAATTCCAAAACATCGTAAAATTTTAATAAAAATTATAGATTTTTAAAACATCTGTTTGCTTCAAAATGCAAGATTAAGTAAATCTACTTGTCTTCTTATTGTCACAATCTTCAATTATAGCCGATATTTAGCCCTTGTCTAATGTGGATCCTTATTCAAATTTCTTCTTCCTTCTGGTAATTTCTACTTTCTTCTTTTGATTTCATAATCCATTTGTTTTTATGATTCTTTTTCAATGGGTCTCTTTCTTCCATGATCTTTCTTTATGCCTTCTTTCTTTCTTTTTATATCTCTTTTTCTCTGTTTTTCTATGAGTCGATCTTTCTCTTCTTGTTTTCTTTGGTAACCTTTGTTTCTCATTCTATCACCGTTTTTATGGCATTCGTTCCATTTTTTAGATGACTGACTAGCTTTCTATTCGGCATTCGTATGGGGAATCTCCATGACATTGTGCCTGACATGCTAGACATCGATATCGTAGTAAGCGTGTTCGAACTAGAGTTGCGCAATGACGTTAGCTTTCAGCCAAATCCCCTTGAGAAAGGAATGAACCCCCCCCCTTATCCCGCAATCTATGGGTTAAATAGTTCCCCTACTGTACTTCTACAAGGAGGAATTTGGAAGTAAATAACCCACAAAGGTTGATATGCTATTAAACAAAGAGACCAAACATTTATCATTCTAACGTTCTTTCGATTCTTTCTTTCTTTATTCTTTTTAAATTTCTATTTTCGCGTTTCTGTCCTGTAGAATCTGTATCGGTTAACTGGGACAAAGCTCTTGCTGTTTAACTTCAAGCTGATATTCTTGGAATAGGGATAAATTCATCTATTCACCTTCCAGCTATTTTCGAATTGAACAGCCACCCTGTCGGCCGGAACCTGTTGAATACACCAACAGAATCTCTGCAGAAAGGTTAGCTCTCCTGCCACTTATGTGTGTACTGGATATGACACTATACCCTCAGATCAAGAGGAACTAGTCCTGGAGTTTTTGAGAATGTGTTGTACCCCTTTACTGTCATTACCCCTTGGTTCACTCTGACTTGGAGTGGTAATATTTGTTGGCGTTACATCTCTGGGCCAAAAAGAAATATTTAATCATTTTCTGTATATGAATCCATTTTACTGACGGATGTTAAATTGAATTATTATTATTCAGCAATACGTGTAACCATTTAACCGAGTGCAAACGAATGAAGAATGTTGAATTGAATTATTTGTATTTTATGAAAATATTAAAAAATATTAAAAAAATATAAATAATGATATACACAGACCCTGAAAAATTATTAAATCAGAGATGTGAATTAATAGCGAATAAATAATAGGAATAAATTTAAATTAATAAATTAATAGCGAATAAATAATAGGAATAAATTTAAATTAATAAATTAATAGCGAATAAATAATAGGAATAAATTTAAATTAATAAATTAATAGCGAATAAATAATAGGAATAAATTTAAACTATTGACAAATTATCATAGATAATGCTTAAATAAAAAATTAAAAAAACAGAGGATTAAATTGAGATTTAAGGTAAATGAATAAAAATAAAATAAAATAAAAAATGAGAAGAAACCATGTGATGTGTACGTACTCTTCAGTGGAAGGGTAACTGAATTAATAGGCACGAAAATGAAATTTGAAATTTAAAATTTTAATTTAAAATTTTGAATTTAATTTAAGTATTACTGTATCCTTACGTAAAGTTATTAAAGAAAGTTGTATTTATCTGAATTAGTATTAAATCTGGAGTTTTAAGTCGAAATGTATTTACAATTTAAAAAAAAAAATGAAGAAATTAATTGACTATAATTCCAACCGGCAATAAATTAAAAAAGACGGAAGTGGGCTAAATGAGGAGAAAACTCTTCACCCCTCTTCTATCCCCTCTCACCCTTCTTTCCTGTGTCTATTCTGAATTATTTTATCCATAAGATCTGTGTTTCTGATTTATATCAAAACCCATAACAGGATGGAAATAAATTTATAATCCTAATGCAACCGGTTTTTTTGTTTTTTCTTAAAGAAATTATTGCTCTGTAATGTCAGTTACATTGAGCTCTTTACCAGGAAAATTTAAAGGTTCACTGTTGAATTTTTTTTTTTTTGTCCTAATGGAATTACTCCCAACTCCGGTTTAACTGGACCGATTAATACTATATATATATATATATATATATATATATATATATATATATATATATATATATATGTGTGTGTGTGTGTGTGTGTGTGTGTGTGTATTATTCGGTCCAGTTAAACCAGAGTTGGGAGTAATAAAAACGGAAATTCAATAAAACGAGGAGGTAACTCTTTAAATCTCTTCCTCCCTTCCTTCCCCCACTACGTGTCTATTTTTTTTTTATTTATCCATTGGATCTGAGGTAATCCTGTTATATTTTTCTTCGTGTTTTTGGTTCACACCAGAAACAAAAACAGGATGGAAATAAAGTTATAATCCTAAAATAAACTGTCTTTGGTTTTTTCTTTAAAGAACAAAAAAAAAAGATATATATATATATATATATATATATATATAAAATTCACAAACGAATAGAGTGGAGTTAACGTATTCATGGCATATCAAACATAGTCGGCTAGTTAAGGCCACATCTTGTTCATATACAGTAAAGTTATTTTAAATTTAAAATTCGTTCTCCTAAAGATGTTGCTTTCGTAGGGCTTTCCGATTTGATTAGAGGGCTGGTTGTGTTTTATCACATATCAATCCTTATTGGTTATTTAATCCCGAATATTGTTTATACACACACACATATATATGTATAATGGATTCGTCATTATATATATATATATATATATATATATATATATATATATATATAATGAATAAATAATTGATATTATCAAATTATATTTGATAAACCATTTACTTTCTAAAGACGACTTAAAACTTTAGAAACACATGTAGAATAAGAATGAAGAGACTAAACGCTAATTCTCTCCTAGATTTATTCATTTTAAAGAATATATATATATATATATATATATGTAAAATATTTGTCATTGAATATATATATATATTTGAACAGGATTTGGCATTAAAGATCATATAAGGGTTGATATACCATAAAACACAAGCAGACCACTGATCTGGAAAGTAACTTATCTAGGTGAAGGAATATAAAATTCAAAACAACTTTGCGTTGTTTGAAAGATGATCTCGTATCAGAGAATTGGTTTGGTGGCATATCAACCTTTGTAGGTTATTTAATACCCAAGCCATCCATCTAGAAGAACAGTAATGGTACTAATGAACCCATAGCAGGGAGAATTAGGGGGTTCATGCCTTTCCCAATATTATTTGTCCGAAAGACTGTAGACTGCGCTGACTCTATCCTCTGAAAATGGTAAAACTCCGCCGAAAAAGGAATGTATTGTGTATGCCACAAAACAGTATCGGATGTTGGGTCTCTATTTCTGGAGATTGAGGGAGTGTGGCATGCCTCTATAGTGCAGTTACTCCCAGGTTCACTCTGAAGCGGAGTGTTGTTCCAGTTAAAGTCCGATCTATTGGTCAAATAGATCGGTTTGCAAATTATTTCTATTTGATAAAACCCAGTGCCAAAAAAAAAAAAATCGTAAGAATCAACTTCAGAAACAAAGTAAATATGTATAAACGTATAATGAACGCTGTACCCTAAATTCAAAGTATAAAATAACCCTAGACGGTTTGATATGTTGTTAAAAAAAAACTATTTGAATAACTGCACAAACATGTAGATATGAACTTATAATAAAATCAATCCCCTAAATTCCAGGGATAAAATAACCCTAGACGGGTTGATGATACGCCGTAAAAAGTCTTAAAATAACAACACAAAAAATAAAGATACAAACAAATAATTAACGTAGTTTCCTAAATTCTAACATTAAAATAACCCTGGATTCTTTGACATTCCGTTAAATTTGATTAATCAGTAGTTATCTCTCCACCTATTCGTTTCTATATTTTGTCTTTCTTTCTATCTAAACATGAATTTTCTTCATTTCCTTTTTTCTTTTTTCTTATCGAGTCCAACTATCCCCATAATTTTTCTTCTTATTTCTCAGCCTTTATCCGCCATCTTTTTTTCTCTATTCAGGGACAAGAAATTATCACAACTTATTTCCAAAGTAAATAACCACAGTGCACTCCGTTGTAATCAGCAAATGTGCCAACAGCCGAAGGAAAACGTAACGTAAAAAAAGACAAGCGTTGAAAAATAAGAAATTACCATCAATGGCCTGAGGTTAACTCGCTCAAATCTTCTCTCCCACGTTAATTCTACCCTGATATCCATCTTAACTTTACCTGCGCGTGTCATTTTTACATTGTCCGTCTTCTTCCTATTTTCTTCTTGCGAATTCTTTTCCTTTCTTTTTGCTTGTTATTTATTGTAATATACACGCCATTTTTCCCCCAGCTTTTTGAGCCCTAACAAACGAACTTTGGGCTTGGCTGAATGAAGTGTAATTTCCTTTTAGTAAATGAATCCCTATTTTCCGACTGATCCGTGGATAGAGACACCCTCAGTGTTCATACTGTTGCCTTTCGCTTTTCGGATGAATTGTGGACGACGAAAAACTAATAGAGAACGAGAGAGAGAGAGAGAGAGAGAGAGAGAGAGAGAGAGAGAGAGAGAGAGAGAGAGAGAGAAGCATTTAAACCAGCTATACATTTCGCTGAGGATGTGAATCAAGGCAGCCGGGGTATCAGTGTCTGGAAAAGACACAACCGAGTGAACGTGACTAGATGTAAGAATGGGTAGATCGATGCTAACTGGGGAAGATTTAAAACACCAGTAAAGACGTGGTAAAAAATTAACAGAGAGAAAAAGGCCGTCAAGGAAAATAGACGAAATATATTTGACAATACAGAGTGGCGAGAGGGGAGAAGGTCGTACCAGGCGCAGAGTAAGAAGTGCTAGACTGTTAGCGCCAAAGCAGACATCAGATGTCCTCTGCCACAATCATCTCGACCCCATCCCTCGCACCTTCAGATATCATCGCACAATTCCCATCTCTCGTTTGGTTCCTTTCTACTCGATCGCTCGTTCCCGGCAAGCACAATTTAGAATCAGGGCTCAGTGAGTTTGATCCACTGGTTCGATGATGTCATCCAGCTGAGAGATGATTGATTAGGTGTGTAACGATCTTCAGAGGTCGGGTAAGGTCGGAGGAGGGGAGAGCAAGCAGCTCAGGAAGAATGGGGAAAAAACAGGGCTGGGATTTGATGAGTGTTCAACCAATTCAAAGAAACATTTCCATGCTGCTTTCGATGTTAAATTGGGCAGGGATATCGGCATTGAAAAATGAATATGCTAAGATACATATACTCCATTAAATCTCGATGGTGAGGCTTCTGTTCTGGAATTCTGTAAGTTTACGTGAATAATTCCTGAAAGAATATGCTGACTATATTTCACCCAGAGGAATGTTAGTAATCATTTCTATTTCATAATAGAGATTTGTTTACCGGCAGCTATTTTGTTTCGAATAACTAATAAGTAAAGTAAAGTTGGCGACCATAGTCGAGGGCGACCAGAAAGCTCCTTTTTCAATAGTTGCTACACCAAGGTGGAGGGGAGGGCGCTACTCCTTTCCCTGGATTGCTCCAATTTACCCTTGATGCATATCTGATATTGCTGAGCGTTAAGCAAAGAGGTATCAAGTACCATTTTTAAAGTCTTTGGTATGAGGCGACATGAAATTGAACCCAGGTTTTCTGGACCATTGGTGAACACTCTACCCACTAGACCAATCCATTTTAATACAAATAATATATTATTATATATCCATATTTACCAACCCCTCCGCTCGGGTAGGATATGACACAAGGTCAATTTTTAAACGGAGTTTAACAGGTTTGAATTCAGAGTTTTCCTTCTCCTAGACTAGTTGCCTCACCAAGGCTAAAGAGAATAGTCTGTCCTACTATTTACCCATAGTTGGAGGGAGAATATTTGGATTCATACATTTCCCAAGGGTATTAGTGCTATATGAAATGCAATTGGTTTGGGCCAGGATTTGAACTCTTATCGCCACGTCCATTTCCTACGACGATAACCATTACACCACGAGCACCTCCACATTTACTATTTTATATCAATTATTCCCATCTAGAATAAATGATTTGCACAAGGTTGTATGGTTTCAAGTATTCTTATCTAATGTTAATAATTATATGGTTTCAAGAAATTATCTAAATCTAATGATAATTATATCTACCAACCCCTTCGCTCGGCAGGATATGACACAAGGTCAATTTTTAAACGGAGTTTACCAGGTTTGAATTCAGAGTTTTCCTTCTCCTAGACTAGTTGCCTCTACCAGGCTGAAGAACCCAGCCTGTCCTACTATTTACCCATAGCTGGAGGGAGAATAATTGGATTCTTACCTTTCCCAAGGGTATTAGTGCTATGTAAAATGCAATCAGTCTCGTCCACGATTTGAACTCGTGTCGCCGTGACCATTTCCTACGGGCACCAACATTAAATCTAATGATAATCCTATGTGTTGAACTCGGTTAATGGTTCTGAAAGGATATACAACATGTCCTACTTTTCCAGAATTTGATCCTCTCCATCACCAGTTTATTGGCCTACATAGGACTCCCTCCTTTATAGGGAATACAGTCAGCATATTATAAGCCCCACTGACAAGACAGATGAATTAATGTATTCATTTTTATTCTTTTTCAACTTTTTTTTTACTTCTTTCCGGCATTTATTTATGAAAACTTACAGAGAATGTAATTAATTTTGTCTCATCTATTCTTTCATGTTCATTTTTCTTTTATTGTTTTAGATGGTTCATCAATATATTACATTGAGTTGCAATGAAAAAAAAGCAACGTAAATTAATATGAAAGAAAATACTAGTCAAAAACTAATGTTTAACAATATTTCGACTAAAGATTTAAACAAAAAAATAGTTCTATTAATCATATTTACCCAACCCCTCCGCTCGGGGAGGATATGACACTAGGTCAATTTTTTAAGCGGAGTTTAATAGGTTTGAAGTCAGAGTTTTCCTTCTCCTAGACGAGTTGCCTCACCAAAGATGAAGAACTTTGTCTGTCCTACTATGTACCCATAGCTGGAGGGAGAATAATTGGATTCATACCTTTCCCAAAGGTATTAGTACTATGTGAAATGCAATCAGTCCAGGATTTGAACTCGTGTCGCCGTGTCCAATTTCTGCGACGATAACCATTACACCACTGGCACCTCTATTAATGCAACCATTGTAAAAGCAATGGCAGATATGCCACTGAAGTGAATGAGAATATAATAAAGGATATTTTCTACAGTTTCGGTTTGGGTAACTGCAGTTAGTTGGTTTGATTGTTTAGTGTATGGCACTAAACGGAATGTGATTGTATGGCTCTGGTTCTGGGGATCTGGGTACTGGAGAACTCTTTCATTGCCATTGAACGCCAGATCCACACTGACTGGGAGTTGTAGTAACTGATAGGGACCAAACTATGGATAAAATAAAACTGTTTACAAATTATTTGTATTAAATACGAAATCTTATTACGTATACGTGTAATTTTTTTCTCTTGTGAATACTTACTTTAAGCTATAATAGTTTTTTAAGGAATATTATTATTAGTTACGTGAAACCATGAATTTTCTTTGAGATTATTTGCGTTGGATAGAAATACATTGACCCGTATAAGTGTGCGCAAATGAATTATTATTGTTTAATAGAAATAGTTAATTTAAGCAGTATAATTGTGTATTAAGAATACATATTTACTAACCCCTCCGCTCGGGAAGGATATGACACAAGGTCAATTTTTAAACGGAGTTTAACAGGTTTGAATTCAGAGTTTTCCTTCTCCTAGTCTAGTTGCTTCACCAAGGCTGAAGAATCTAGTCTGTCCTACCATTTACCCATAGCTGGAGGGAGAATATTTGGATTCATAGCTTTCCCAAGGTTATTAGTGCTATGTGAAATGCAATCAGTCTCGTCTAGGATTTGAACTCATGTCGCCGTGTCCATTTCCTACGACGATAACCATTACACCACGGGCACCTCCATACTTGTGTATTAAGAATAGTTACTCGAAGCTAGAAGAGTTTTCTCAGGATTATTATAATTTACTTGAAACCCAGTCGAATAGGGCAGTACAATAAGCCGACTGCATCTCTTCCCAACCCCGCAACGAGTGTCATCCATATAACATTAAACAATCTGATAGCGAGGCTTTAGGGAGGGAGGAACTTAAGGGGATGAAGAGTATTTCTTCATTGCCAATGCTCACAGGTCAACTCTTAATCGAAGTGGTAGCATGTGATAGGGTCCTATATATGGTCAAATAGAAGTGTTTGATATTTAAACTGTGTGCAAGTAAATGACTTGATGAATTGAATTGTTAGGTATAGAAATCTTTGACAATTAAATGTGAGTAAACAAATGACTTACGTGGCAAATTCAATAAGTTTCCGGACTTTTTTTGTACAGGCATTTAAAATTGTTGTAGATTCTTGGAAATTCAGTATGTTATAACAATACATCTTATGAGATGACTGACCAATTTGTATGATTTCAGATTCAAATTAACAGCTACAGCAGCAATTCGAATACACCCTACTAAAACCTGATTGTCATAGCTGGTAAATTTCAAAAATGCAATCTGGACGTGAGGACACTTTAAAAGAACCATATGCAATAAAATTATGTTTTAAACTTGGAAAAAATGATGCCACAGAAACGTATGGAATGCTTCAGACTGCTTTTCGACCATCTTGCATGAATCGAGCATCAGTTTTTGAGTGGCATAAGAGAATCAAGGAAGGCACGGAGTCTGTGAGAGTTGATGAGAAGTGTGGGAGGATTAAGGAAGACAGAGAACCAGAGTTGATTGGCCAAATGGTTTGGGTTAGGGTTACTTTGTTGATGTTTTAAGGGATTTCAAGAAGAGATTCCGTCGGAAGAGGCAATCACTCTTCAAATCGGGTCAGTAGCATTTCCACCAGGACAATGCACTAGTCCACAACTCCATCTTGTCACAGACTATTTGACTCAGATGGGCATCAAGACAGTTCCTCACCGTCCCTATAGTCCAGACCTTGCTCCCTGTGACTTTTGATTATTTCCTAAGCTCAGAGGCTGTCGTTATGAGACAATTGAGGAGATGAAAGAGGCTGTGACGAAGGTAATTGACACGCTCACACAAGATGACTTCCATTGGGCCTTCCAGAAGTTGTTGGAACGGTACAACAAGTGGATTATATCCGGAGGTGATTACTTCGACGGGGACTTGAGGTTCATGTATGCATTATCAATAAAAGTACCCATACGAAACTTATTTAATGATCCTCGTATGTGTAATAGAATTGTTAGTGATATATAACAATTCTTAGAATCATTTAACTGTGGACTTACAAATGAGTATTGTTGAATTGAATTATTAGTGTTGAGTAGTAATACTCGAAACGATTTAACTGTGTAAATCAATGGAATTATTTCTTTTACATTGCAATACTTGGAATTATTCAACTGTTATTCAAAATGAATGAATAGTGTGAAAAAAATTTAGCGTTAAAAAACAATATTTGTAACCATTTCATTGATTGCTAATAAATGAATTATAATGAGTAGAATTATAAGTGCTTGATAGCAATAAGTGTAACTCTTTAACTGTGTAAAAATATTGGCAATACTAGAGTAAAAACAAATTAGTTTTCATTTAAAAATGAAATTATCTATAAGCTATTCACTTACAAATCATACATATATCACTAAGAACGTGTGCAAACAAATGATTAGGAGTTAAACAGAAATGCTTGAAACCATTTAACTGTATGCAAAAAATAAGCCCAGAGGCTATCGATCTTATGGAAATCGGACCTGTCCGATAAAATGTAACGCAGTTTCTTCCTGGCAGCGGTCGTATCGATACTGCTGTATGGATGCACTACTTAGACGCTTACTAAACGGCTGGAGAAGAATCTAGACTGCAATTACACAAGAATGCTGCGAGCAATATTGAACAAGTCCTGGAAAGAAGAAGAAGAAGAAGAAGAAGAAGAAGAAGAAGAAGAAGAAGAAGAAGAAGAAGAAGAAGAAGAAGAAGAAGAAGAAGAAGAAGAAGAAATGTGCGGATTGGAGAAATATCATGAACGGATTATGAAGAGAAAACAAACGACAACAATCTCCGCTGAGAAACTGAATTGGAAAAGAGAGAAAAAATAAGAATGAAAATAGAGGGTGAGAGAAAAGAAGCTCGTGAATGAAAGGATGACGAAATAATAGAAAAAAAAAGAAAAGATTATTATGCAAGAGTAAAAAATAAAGAGAAAGACTGTGGAGAAAGAGAAAGGAAAGATAAAATATAGAGAGAAGATAGAGGCAAAGCAGTGACTTTGAAGATAATGTTAAATTCATAGAAAAAAAAGAAAGAAAGAAAGAATCTGTGACCGTGGAAAGAAAAGAGATGAAAAATACAAGGAAGACTCTAGAAATGCCGACATTTTGCAGATCAACAGAAATAGAAAGAAAGAAAGATGAAAAGAAAGAAAGAATATGTGGTTGTGGAAAGAGAAAGAAAAGAAGAAAATTTGAGAGGAGATACTAACAAAAAGCAAACAATATGCAAATGATGAGAAATTGACTGAAAAAAAAGAAAGAAAGAAAGAAAGAAAGAAAGAATCTGCTATTGAGTAACGTGAAATAAAGATGAAAAGTAGGTAAAGTTAAGTTGGCGACCTTAGATGAATGAGACCCGAAGGCTTCCTTTTCAGTAGCTACTACACTGAGGTGTGTGTGTGGGGGAGCTACTCCATTCCCTGGATTGCTCCGCTTTACCCGCGATCCTTACCTTAGAATGCTGAGTGTTAAGTAAGACGGCATCAAGTACCATTTTTTGAGTCTTTGGTATTACTATATCTGGGATTGAACCCCGATCTCTGGGAAGTAGACAATTTGTAGATGATACAAAATAGGAAGAAAAAAGAAAGAAAGAAAGAAAGAAAGAAAGAAGCTTTTCAATAGCAAAAAGAAAAGAAGGATTTCATGTAAAATAAGATTCTTGCAGAAGAAACGTTTGAACACATAAATAGATATGTATATATATTTATATAACATGACATATGAAGTCTACCCGTATTTCATTTTTTTCCCTTTTGTATGAGTTCTAATGTGGCCAACACGTCACCCATGTTTTCTGAGAAACTTTGGGTTTGAAGGCTGAGGGCAGACAGGGAGACGTCCGAATACTGACATGGGGTTGATACGATCCGCTAAACAAAATCTGAAAACATAGGTTATGACACATGACGGCGACCGACGCCTTCCCAGCTAACATCACTTCTAACAATTATAGATTGTCATTTCAGATATCACCGGGGACACAGCAAACTGACTCCAACACCTCAGATCATCGCAATAACCCATCAACAGATTATATATACGTGTGTGTCTATATAAAGTCTATCCATATGCGCGTAAAAATATAAATATTGTAAGAGGCAAGATAGTAGATATAGATTGGTACAAACGGAAATGTAGTTTCCTGAACAATAGTGATATCAAGTCGTTATTCCTATTAACGCGGGTGTCAACGTGGTGTAATGGTTAAAGCGATGGACTGCGGAATCGTAGTTCGCGAGTTCGCGCTATTACGTTCACTTTCGGGCAAATACCCTTGGGAAAGATATGACCCCTCTTAGCTATGGGTTAAATAGTACCACTACTGTTCTTCTAGGAAAATAGCTTTGGCATTAGATAACCTATAAAGGTTGATATGCCATTAAACAAAGAAACCAAACTCCTATTAACAAACATTCAAATAACGAACTTTCAGATTTCTTTGAGATTGTTTTATATAAATTACTAGGGTGAGTCTAAAGTTTTACAATATTTTGGTAATGTAAAGCACAATTCAGCATCTTCAGTTACTGTTGCTGAGGTCATGAACATGATGGATCACACCGTTGTGTAAGATGTCGAGGTCACCTGATACTCTCCAAGTACTACTCCCAGGATATTTTCTCTGATTTAGAGTGCAGCCACAGAATACAAAGTTTTAAGATTAGTTGACCGATCCTGATCGTCGAGGTTTTATCATCCTAAATGAAATATATTGAAGCATCTGGCAACTCTACTGTTATCAACAATGACTTCACCGTATTCTGACCTGAAGCCCCAAATCAATAAACTCCTTCACACAAAATGCCAACAACGCTGAAATAATAACATCCACAATAAACTCTTTCAGATCCAGCCCACTTTGGGAGAATCGATGCCAGTTTTCAGAAAATCAAAATGGGAACAAGTCATTATATCCCGATTGTGCATTGGTCATACAAAGCTTACTCACTCTTACTTACTGAACCAACAACAACAACTACAGTGTTTGACATGTCAAACGCCTTGCACCGTTAAACACATTCTCATAGAATGTAGAGCTTTTGCTCTCATCAGAAAACGATTTTTCAGGATGAATAGTCTGACCAATCTGAGAACATCAAAATGGAAAAGGTTCTGTTCTTCTTATAAACACAATGTGACAATAAACTAGTAAGGTTGATTTTCTATAAAATCCAACCAACCAACCAACCAACCAATTACTCAGTTCAAACTCGTAAAGCATAGATTCTCAAATTAGACAACGTTCTATGCTCATTTTAGCGACTATTAAATCATACATGGAAGGAAGTAATGCACAACATATCAGCGAATCAACTACCACGATATACTACCAAAATATTGTAAAATTTTGATGGTTGCTTGGTTTTTATGGCATATCAAGCCGCGTTGGTTATTTAATGCTAAGTTCTCTGATATTATCAGTAATCTCCATAGTTTGTCGGAAAAATTTATAAACGAACCAGAGATCTTTCGTTTGCACACAGTAATATGGTTCCAAGTATTGAATTAATAGTTTTATTAGCACACAGTTAAAAGTCAAGTATCACAATCTTATGCTAAGTTTTATTTAATCCTAGTAAAACGGTCTCAAGTTTTGTTGACATTAATCGTTTTTTTTGTTTTTTGTTTGTTTTTTTTACACACAGTTAAATGGTTTCAGGTATTACAATCTAACACTAATAATTTTATCGGCTCACATTAAAAACAGTTTCAAGTATTGCTAACACTAATAGTTTTATTTGCACACAGTTAAACGTTTTCAGGTATTGCTAACACAAATAGTTCCATTTCTACACAGTTAAATAACATGAAGCAGAATTATTTGCTTGCAAACAGTTAAATGTTTTCCACTCGAGTAAATGATTAAATAGTTCTATTGGACCAATAGATGGCACCCTAACTGGTAATACCGCTCCCAGTCAAAGCAGACCTGGTAATAATGGTAATGAAGGGGTATTCTCCATTCCCTAAATCAGAAGGAATGGTGTGTCATCATCAGATACAATTTAGTGCCATATCAAAAACACTAGTTTATTTGACCCATAGATTGGACCCGAACAGTAACTACCACTCTGACTCTGAGTGGGCAGGAGAGCAATGACAATGAAGAAAGATTCAAAACTTCCCAGAGCTCGTGAAATCAATAAGTTCAGTGTCTTGGAGGTGCCCGTGGTGAAACGGTTATCGTCGTTGAAAATGGACACGTTGATAAGACTCAATTCCAGTCCGAGGCAGTTTGCTTTTCACATAACGCTAATACCCATGGGAAAATATGAATTCAACTATTATCCCCCCAGCTATGGGCAAATAGTAGGACAAACGTGGCTGTTTGGCCTTGTTATGGTAACTGGTCTAGGAGAAGGAAATTTTCTGAATTCAAATCAGTTAAATTCCTCTTAAAAATTGACCTGCTTGTGTGGCGGTGTGAGGTAAATACACATAGTTTAGAGTGTTACCCAGGACAGCTATTTTTTGAAGGGTGTGCCTCTCTCCAAAGGATACGATCAGAGCATTTTAAGTACCTCCAAGAGAGCTAAAATAAGAAGATTAATGGCTACAAACTTGGAATTCTATCATCCATCCTTCTTAATCAATCAATATATGGATTAGAAAATGTCTTTATCAATTTTGGGTTAAATTGTTCGACTATTTTCTACTACAAAGATGGCTTTGGTATAAAATAACCCTTGAGGTTTGATATGCCATTGAACAAAGAAACCGAACTTGAAGGCATTTCTGTTAAGGTGTACAGAACTATATTTATTCTTAGTATTTTATTCAGACAAAAGTTTTACTAAATCTTCTTTCACTTTTTCATATTATCAATCAAACTCATTTCTGATTCAGGGATTTAATTTAAGTCTAAGTTTCTAGTTTTAAACTTTCCTCCTTTCTTTTTTTTTCTAGAATTTCCGTAAAGAAACAATATTGCAATTTATTAATTCTCAACATCATTCGATTTATGGGTTTGGTTTCATTGTTTAATGGCATATCAAACTTCCTCGGTTATTTAATGCCAAAGCCATCCTTTTAGAAAGGTAGCGATACTATGTAAACCATAGGGGTAGATACGTGATTTCATAGGTTCAATCTCTAGTCGCTTCATACCAAAGACTTTAAAAATGGTATTTGATACCTCCTTGAGTAACACTCAGCAATATAAGGTACGTATCGGAGTTAAAGTTGAGCAATCCAGGGAAAGCAGTAGCACCCGGTGTAGTAGCAATTGAAAAAGGAGCCTTCTGGTCGCCCTCAACTATGGTCACCAACTACGATATCGCAGTCCAGCACGTTCCATAAGGAATATCATTCAATTTCTTACTGATTTTTTAAAATAATTTTTTGACTGAAAAATGTTCTTTAAATTATTGTAAGAAATCTTTTTCCAACATATTTAGGCCTTTACTCAACAAGACCAATCCCAGTATATGGGGCTGTAGAATATCTGCATAGGGGAAAGACCCTAGCCTAATGAGTGTCCTGGATACGATGATAAACAATCTGATGGTGAAGCCCAGCTATGCTGGAGCTTTGGGGAATGCAGAGTACTGCCACATTGCCATTGCTTTCAGGTCCACTCTGGCTTGGGGTAGTAGCACCTGAGAAGATCCTATCTATTGGTATAAAAGAGCTGTTTGATATTCAAACTGAGTGCAAACAAATGATTTATGCTATATTGAATTGTTAGAAAAAGAGCTGTTTTTACATTTAACGCTGTGTGAACAAAATGATAGGTTTAATTGAATTGTTATTGATATATAGTAATACTTAGAACTATTTAACTTTGTTGTCTTCAGTTAAATTGAAATGACATTAGATAACCAACAATCGTTGATATGTTATAAAACCAAACCAAATAAAACCAACAGATAGGATGCAACAGTGGGTTAAATTCTACACTGATTTGAATTCAGGTTTTTTTTCTTCTCTTACATTGGTTGCCTTAGCAAGCCTAAAGAATTTACTCTGCCCAACTATAGAGCTGATTGAGAAATATGCATGGCTTTCTCATTAGCGTGAAGATAAACAAAAATTACCATACCCAGTATAACAATTCGTGCTAGCAAGTCCATGTCCTATGACCATAACCACAAAATTAAGAGCACCTCCTCGCAAGTTTGTTTACCGCTCAATAAAAATCAAGAGTCTAAATCCTCACCGTCACCGTGTAAACAGAACATATATCATGGTGATGTTATTCGTGATTATTTGTGTTTTTTTACAAATATACTACGAACATTTAGGTTCTGGGTTTATGTTTTTCAAAGATGGATATCATTGCTTTTTAAATTATTTCTTCTTTATAGTACATTGATTTCCTCGAACAAAAGTCCTCCTCTTGGTTACTACTATTGTCAAAAATTTCGACTGTTTTAGCTTCTTGCTATATTCCGATATTTTAAAAAAGGTCACAGCCTAATTTTGAATTGTACGTCATATTTACTCTGCTTCAGTTGAAGAGTGTAATAAATTTACACAATGTTTTGGGAAAACTTTTTGAAAAAGAGAGAGTATGAACGACTCCCATTTCTTTTTTATACATTTAATTTTTTTGTGTGTAATGACGAGTCTTATCATCAGATGACTTTCTGCTTAGTCGATTTTTCTTGTGCATTGACAAACATACAATAGATTCAAAAATCATTTACCACACATGCATTCTTTAATGTTTTCAAATAGACCATCGAAATTCCCAACATTTTACTGTCAAAGACAGACATCTGGCTTAGTCTGGTGGATACATCAGCCAAAACGTTTTGACTCTACCAACAAGAAAGATGCGGAGAGTAATCCGAGAACATACATGAATTATGATTTCTTATCACACGTATCAAATCAAATTCAATTTTTCCTTTGCATAAAATCCCCTTCAAATGCAAAATACATTTTTTTCAGTTTTAATTTTTAGACGAAGTATTATCATTGTTTTCTCCTTGAATGTAAGTTTTGCTGCTCAGTTTTAACTGGTGATTTTTTTTCACTGATATCTGAGTGACAGCAGGTCTCTTTAGATCTCCATGATTCTTAGAAATGTTCTAGCTGATCTTAACTGTTGCCGTCTGGATAGTTTCAATTCTCAATTCTTCTTCTGATCTCATGTTCCTCCAATCTTTTACTCAAGCCTGGTGGAACTGTTCTACGAGCGCCAACTACCATCGGTATCACCGTCACCTTCATGTTCCACGGCTTTCCATAACTCTGGCAAACATCCGTATATTTATTAATCTTTTCGCTTTCCTTTATTTTTGCTGTACAATTCACAAGTATGGAAAGATTGACTAGATGATGAGTTCTTTTTTTCTTGCTTATAGACACATTGTCGGATATTCTGACCAGTATTGGATGATCTGTTGTTGTCGCAAAGTCCCAGAGAATTTTATGCTTGACATTTTCGAGCACAGCTTCTAGTATGTGCATATGCTATTTTTCAGCACGACTATACTTAATTTTCTTGCACAATTCTTAGTGGATCACCCTTCCAACCAGTTCATATTTGTTATTGAATTTCTTTTGAGCCTGTTTTTTGTATTAGCTCATTATATGATTAAGGATTAATCTCTGTCAACACGTAACCTATATTTGCAATTCTCCCGCCTATTATTAGTCATTTTCTCATTGGTCTAGTGAGTAGAGTGTTCGCCAATGATCCAGGAGACCTGGGTTCAATTCCAGGTCACGTTATACCAAAGACTTTAAAAATAGTACTTGATACCTTCTTGCTTAACACTCAGCAATATAATGTACGTATCAAGGGTAAAGTGGAGTAATCCAGGGAAAGGATTGCGCCCTCCCTTACTGAAAAGGAACCTTCTGGTCGCTCTTGACTACAGTCGCCAACTTTACTTTTTATTCTTTGCGAGATATTCACAGCTGTTTTGACTGCTGGTTTTTCATTGAATTCGGAGCCACAGAATGTTCTTCTTGTTATTGTTCTCGATTGTCTTCTTTTTATTCTTATTCTTCTTCTTCTTATTATTATTATTATTCACTCATTAGAGCTTTTCACATCAGCGATAGCCGATGGTTTTTCACTGAAGTCTGAGTGACAGCAAGTCTCTTCAAGTCTCCGGGACCCTTCTTAGTATTCTGGCAGTTCTCAATAATGCTGTCGTTTGGAGGGTCTCCACACGTCCACCAACCTCCAAGTCCTCTAGTCCCTTTAGTAATCCTTTAGTTACTGTTCCAAACGCACCAATTACAATTGGTATAATAGTCACCTGCATGTTCCACAGTTTTTTCAGTTCCCTAGCAAGGTCGAGGTACTTATCCTTCTTTTCACATTCTTTCAGTTTTATTCTGTGGTCTGCCGGGACAGAAAAGGCGACTATTTTGCAAGTTCTCTTTTTTTTTTTGTTGATTATTTTTAAGTCTGGTCTCCTGGCCGGGATTAGATGAACCGTTTGTATATTAAAGTCCCATAGGAGTTATTATTACTACTACTACTGCTATTATTATTATTATTATTATTATTAGAGTTTCTTATTATTATCATTTTTATTATTTCTACTACTATTAATAATAATAATAATAATAATAATAATAATAATAATAATTTTGACAAGTACTTTATTCCATCTTTTAATTTCCGTTACGTTTTTTTCTTGCAACCCAATCGGAATATTATTACAGAAAAGATGGTAGCTCCCATTACGTCATGGCTAAAGTGTCGAACTGCTGCATCGAAGTAAGAGTTTGAACTCTAGTCGGACTATAATTATCACTTTTGGATTAAAACCTTTAGGAAAGATATCAGCCCCTTATCTCCTCCCCATAGTATCTCGGTTTCTCTTCTACAAGGATGCAATGAACGTTGATATGCTATTAAACAAAAAAACAAAACAAAAAACAAAACAAAACAAAACAAAAAGAAACTGATTATGGAAAAGAATGGCACGTATCAGAGGCAATAATAAAGTTCTAATGAAAATTCAAACATCTTATCCCATTTAACCCCAGGAAACCTGTCTATCCGTATCAGCTGCTTAATTTCTACAGAAGCCACTGTCATTTCCAAATTCCTATTCACGCTTATTAGCACATCACTTACTTTGTCTCTTGATTCTTCGATGCCATTTCGTTAAAAAAAAAAAATCCCTTGGTATTATAGTCACAGCTTTTTCAGCTTTTATCGTGTTTTGTTTTATAAATCTTCCGTCTGTGGTACGCCTAAACGGTAATATCACAAGTTATTTTCTTCTTTTTAATTAACACTACGTTTAATCTTTTGAACGGAATTTAGTGGTCCGTTTGTATCTCAAATTCCCTGAGGATTTTATACGTCTTATTTTCAGAGACACATTCAAGTTTTTGCATATAACATTTGACAACAGAGACAAATTTAAATCTCTTCCACAATTTCCAGTACATTACCTTTCTTACCCAGCCATGCCTAGCCATTATTCTTTTCAGGTCAGTTCGGGGATGTCCACGTGGTGTAATGGTTAAAGTGATGGACTACGGAATCGTAGTACGCGAGTTCGAACTCCAATCGCGCTATTACGTTCACTTTCGGGCAAATACCCTTGGGAAAGGTATGAACACCCTAATCCTTCCAGCTATGGGTTAAATAGTACCACTACTGTTCTTCTATGAGAATAGCTTTGGCATTAAATAACCTACAAAGGCTGATATGCCATTAAATAAAGAAACCAAACCAGGCCATTTCATTGCTTTCACGTATTACTGGATAAACACTTTCTTCTCAGTTCCTATATAATCTGAACTTCATATTTTATGAATTATCAGTTTTTGATTTGATATAATTGATTCATATGGCATTATTTAGTGCTGCAATTAAAAGAGATTAATTTTCTCTCTTGAATTTCCACTTTTTTACTCATGTCGAAATCTTCTCATGCAATCTCTCAAGTTTGTCTCTTGAAGTATTCGTACTGTTGTTTTTTTTGTATTCTCAGTTTTGTTGATTTACATCGATTTTACTGGCTGCTGTATTTATTTTTCCTTTAATATTTTTTTGCGTGTTCTGCAAGTCCTTAAATTATTGTATCTAGCCAGTCCTCATTGTTGTCTAGTCTACTTTATGCTTCTTTGCTAGACACATCTAGTCTGCCTGTCACATTTCGGATGTAAAGCCTTGTGAATTCTCATCAATTTCCTTGTCTTTTGAGCCATTTGTCTGAGTTCGTCTCTCTTCTGTTTTAAGAATGAAAGAGGCTGTGACGAAGGTCATTGACACGCTCACACAAGAGGACTTCATCGGGCCATCGAAAAGTTGTTGGGACGGTACAACAAGTGCATTGCAGCTGGAATTCGAACTGACGAAGAAAAGAAGCAGAAGATACCCCGCAACAACAATTACCGACGCCGACTACGCCGATGACATAGCGATACTGGCAAATACACCTGACCAAGCCGAAACTCTTCTGCATAGTTTGGAACGAGCAGCAGGAAGCATAGGCCTCTATGTTAATGCACACAAAACGGAATATATGTGCTATAACCAAACGGGGGACATCTCCACTCTAGAAGGAACCCCACTTAAACTAGTAGATAAATTCACGTACCTAGGAAGCAGCGTCGAATCAACCGAAAAGGACATCGAAACGAGGCTAACGAAAGCATGGACAGCTATCAATAGGCTATCGATTATATGGAAATCAGACCTAACCGATAAAATGAAACACAGTTTCTTACAGGCAGCGGTCACATCGATACTGCTATATGGATGCACTACATGGACGCTAACAAAACGGCTGGAAAAGAAACTAGATGGCAATTACACAAGAATGCTGCGTGCAATCCTGAACAAGTCCTGGCAGCAACACCCCACAAGACACCAACTGTACGGCCACCTGCCCCCTATCAGGAAAACTATTCAAGTTAGACGAACCAGACATGCAGGACACTGCTGGAGAAGCAGAGATGAACTCATAAGAGATGTACTCTTATGGACCCCCACACATGGCCGCGCAAAAGCAGGGCGACCAGCTCGAACATACATTCAGCAGCTATGTGAGGATACCGGATGTTGTCCTGAAGACCTACCTAGGGCGATGAACGATAGGGAGGAGTGCCGAGAGAGGGTAAGGGATATCCGTGCTACCAGCACGATATGATGATGATGAATATCAATAAAAGTGCCCATACGAAAAAAGTCTGGAAACCTATATAATGATCCTTGTACATTGACGACATCAAACTGTTGGCCAAAAATGAAAAAAAGACCTTAAACCCTGATACAGCCAGTGAAAATATATAGTCATGATAAAAGGATTAAATTTGACATAGAAAAAAGTGCCATTCTAATGATGAGACGCGGAAAACGACAAACAACGAAAGGCATATAACTACCAAATTAAGAAAAAGTCAGGACGTTCGGAGAAATGAAACTTAAAAATACTTGGAAATATTTGAAGCGACCACAGTAGAACCAGTGGAGATGAAAGAAAAAAATTCAAAGAAGGGCATTTAAGGAGAACAAGAAAACTACTGGAAACCAAACTATATAGCAGAAATCTGATAAAAGATATAATCAACTAGGCTGTCTCCGTTGTGAGTGATGTGGACCCAAAGTCGGTACACAGAAGGAAAACACGAAACACGGGTTAGAGGTAAGAAAGATATATTAACAAAAGTTAGTACAAAAGTAATTCTAGTACTCTTGTACTACTGCTACAACTTCTACTAACACTTTAGGATGTTACTACGCTAGTAATATACTGCTGGAAGTGTTCATGATACAGGTTAGTTTCGGGCTCACAACAGTGAGATACTCGGAACCATTCTTAGAAGTGGACGAGGGAGGAACTTCAACACATGGACCAGAGAATCAGAACTCTAATAACAGTGAATTAGGCCTTATATCACAGAGATGCCATAAACAGACGACTTGTGTTAAGAAAAGAAGGAGGAAGAGGACTCCCAAGCATTTAAGATAGCATCGATGCATCGATATCACGACTCGAAGATTACGTAAGATAATCAAAGTGACCAGAAACAACTCAAACAACACTATGATCAACGAAGAAAAGTAACTAGGAAATAAAAAAAAAAAAATATTTCAAATTATAAATTCCTCGATGGTATCTTGAATGCTAGAAAGTCCTCTGCCTCCTTCTTTTCTTGACACAAGTCGTCTGTTTATGTCATCCATGTGATATAAGGCCTAACTTTTAAAAAAAGAAACTGTAAGAGAGAAACTGAATCTCGTTTAATAGCAGCAAAAAGCGACGCCATTAAGACGAACTACGTTAAAACAAACGTAGATAAGACGTAACAAAATAGCAAATGTAGGTTGTGGTTATAAAGACAAAACGATCAATCTCATTTTAATAGAATGTAGTAAATTAACACAAAAAGAGTATAAATCGAGGCATGAATGGGTAGGAAAGCTGCTTCACTGGGAATTGTGCAAGAAATTTAAATTTGATTAAACTGCAAAATGGTATATATGTTATATTTTGACCCTCGACCCGGCCCAAAATGCTATTCCAAGGTGATACACCGGCAGGAAGTGACACATTCCAATGGCCAGTAATCGAAAGAGATCGTGTGGGCGGATGAAGGCTTATGATATGGGACAAGGTGAAGATCCCATTGTGCCACTACAGTGATGCACCGGAAGAGAGTAACCTCTAAACTGCATGACAGTTATTTCCGCTTGATGACGATTAAACATTCGATTTCAAAGATCCAGGGGGCGATCGTGTGGGCGTTGAATTATTATATAATCGAGTTGAGTTGGGTGCCAAAGCAGTTGCCAGTAGAATTCCAGAGAGTTAGAGACCAGATGTGATAGGGAAGGCCACACCCGACCGAGGGGGCCCTCGGAAAACCCCCGATGGAGTGGACCCTACCATCAAGAGAACAAGAAAGACACAACGTGACGGTCATAACAGTGGGGTCAAAATATGAAGTTTATGTTCGGTCTCCAGCACCCTCTCACATGCAAACCTTGAACAACCCTTTTGAACCTTGCAATAAATTGAGAGGTAAATATGTTGTTAAAGAAGTCTTCATGCGTCCTTCGTTCCTGCGTCCTTTATTCGTGCGTCTTTCTCCATGCGTCTTTATCGTTGTGTCGCTGTGAATTATTCTACATATATATGTGCATGTATGTAGATGTGAATCTGCATATGTGACTATATAACACATATACAAAAAAGAATCTGCCCAGGAGACACACAAAGTTTACTGTTTTTTTGTGATAAAAATAGATCACCAAATTTTGGCCAGACGACCAGACCGAGTGATAGTCAACAACAACAACAAACAAAATAAATAAACAAAAGGAGTACGTGTCGAACAGTGAACTTTATCGTCCCGGTAGATCATAGAGTAAAATTTAAAGAAAGTGAAAAAAGAGATAAATATCTAGACCTTGCTTGAGAACTAAAAATCTCTGGAAGATCAAGGTGACTTTGATATCAATCATAATGGTTGATCAGTTATAATTGTTGAGGATTTATAAAGAGACCATGAACTTGGAAATAAGGGGAGACCATCCAGACAACGGCATTATTAAAATCGGCTAGGATACAGAAAAGAAACCTGGAGACGAGGAAAGATTTGCTGTCACTCAAACATCAGTGAAAAATCATCAGCTAACGCTTGTGTCAAAAACACTTAAATGAATAATAATAATAATAATAATAATCTGAAAGAATGTGAAAAGAATGATAAGTACCTCGATCTTGTTAGACAATTGAAAAACTATGGAACATGAAGGTGACGATTATACAATATGTGATTGATGCTTTTGGAACAGTAACTAAAGGATTGTTAAAGGGCTTGGAGGACTTGGAAGTTGGTGGACGAAGGGAGACCATCTAAACTACAGCATTATTGAGAACGGCAAGAATACTGACAAGAGTCCTGGAGACTTGAGGGGACTTGCTGTCACTCAAACTCTAGTGAAAGACCATCAGCTAACACTGATGTGAAAAACTCTAATGAATAATAATAATAATAATAATAACAATAATAATAATAATAATAATAATAATAATAATAATAATAAGAAGAAGAAGAAGAAGAAGAAGTCATAGATTTGTTTTGATGTGTTCATAAAATAAGTGTGGAATAATTACAATACAATCTAATGTATGTATAATATTAATCTTTAGAATGTACTTATTGATAGTTGTATAGTTTTTACAGGAAAAGAAAATTCGAAGCAATAGTCGATGAAAGAAATGAGAATCCTTTTAATACACACACACGCGCGTGCGCGCACACACACACACATTTTTACTTTCTTTTGTTGAATACATTTGATTATTTGTTAGAAGTCGTTACCAAGAAAGTTTCAAACTACTTTCCTGCCTTTTCATAGGTCGACTTTTTGAAAAAGCCTTTGATTTTTTTACGGTTGAAGATTTCTGTTCTTGTTTCTTCAGGAAAAAATCATAATTTTTAAGCAGTGCGTATTTTTTTCCTTTCATTGTTCATTTGGGATAATTTTTTAGTCTCTTTGTGATAATCTTTTACCAGGTTAAAAATGTTTTATGCCTTTTTTATAATCCATAATGAATATTCAACTTTGAATTGCTTAATTTGAATTGGGTATAAACGAAAAGCAACTTAAATTTTTTTTCCTTCAGTTTAAATGGATTAATTTATTTAAATTTTAAAATGACAAGCGAAGGTTTTTAAGAGAACAAAAAAGTGATAACTTTTTTGCATAACTTACAGTGGTTTTATTGAACTTAGTCTGTCCGAGGAGGGGGTGTCCTCGTGGTGTAATGGTTAAAGTGATCCACTGTGGAATCGTAGTACGCGAGTTCGTACTCCAGTCGCGCTATTAAGTTCAATTTCGGGCAAATACCCTTGGTAAAGGTATGATCTCCATTATCCTCCCAGCTATGGGCTAAATGGTACCACTACTGTTCTTCTTGGAGAATGGCTTTGGCATTGAATCACCTAAAAAGAGTTGATATGGCATTAAACAAAGAAACCAAACCTTCTATCCGAGGAAGAATAATGTTTTAATTTAATGTTAAAACCAGCAATGATCTTTTGACATATCCGATTTATCCCAAGGGAAAATCAATTCAATTTTGAATTCCTTAAGGAGATAGTATTTAATTTATCTTAATAAATATTTTGCACAAAATGTGCATTTAATTTTCATTTTGTAAAAGCTAATTAGAAAAATTGATGTTTACTAAATTAGTCAGAAAGTGTATAGCTATAAGTTGAAATAATTTTGATGTCGTATGTGATGAAATTTATTTTCATTGTAAACATTGTGAACTTTTGTACAGTGAAAGGAGTAGCGCCCTCCCCTACACATCAGTGTAGTCGCTATTTAAAAGGGAGCCTTCGGGTCGCCCTCGACGACAGTCGCCAACTTTCCTTTTTTACTATATTTACAAAAGTTTTTTTTCTCTTTTCCAATCCATATATATATATATATATATATATATATATATAAAGAAAATAACAATAAAATACAACCAATAAAATTTTACTAAACCCGGGATTGAAGAAAGATGAAATATGGACTGTTTAAATCTTCAAATACGACCAGCTGAAAACGTGAAAACAACAAGAACACAAAAATAAATGAATATTAAATAATAAGAATGTTATCAGAAACAGAAATATCTTTTTTATTATTATTTTGAAATGGTTTTGAGATGAATAATTTCGAGACCCTTGAAAAACATTGTGTTAATAAATATATTGAATAACTTTATATAACTTTATAAACTTTATTTCTAAGATACATATTTTGCACAGACAAATTATATGCGTTCTTCCAATTATATTTTTAATTAATTAAATTTGCAAATGTTTTATGGTCATTGAGTTTTGTTTATTTTTTATTGTGATCTTTCAAATACCGGCTCATTGGCCTAGCGGGTAGAGTGTTCGCCAATGGTTCGGGATACCGGGGTTCAGTTCTAGGTCGAGTCATACCAAAGACTTAAAAATGGCACTAAATCCCTTCTGAGTTAACACCTAGTAATATAAGGTACTGAGCAATCCAGGGAAAGGAGTTACGCCTTCCCCTACACCTCAGTGTAGTAGCTATTTAAAAGGGAGCCTTCGGGTCGCCCTCGACGAGAGTCGCCAAATTTACTTGTTTACTATATTTACAAAAGTTTTTTTCTCTTTTCCAATTCATATATATATATATATATATATATATATATATATATCACTTCCCAATTCTTTTTCCAATTATACAACCAAAAATTCTCAATAAACTCCTCCTTACCTGTACCACAAAAATCTTATTCAATGATCCTTCCGGCAACATAAATATACAAATTGACGGTGTTTCGACGGGTTGCCGCTGGGTCTTACCATCTCCGAATTCTACATGTCACAGAGTGAAAACAAAATATTTAAAACAATAAGAACTAAATACAAGATATACGTCCACTGAGCAGAAGAAATAAACAAACTTTAGAAAAAAATCCCTACTAAACTTAACATTAACCGAACTTAACATTAATTTTTAAAAAATCCTTTTCCTTAATCTACTTATAGACTCCTCTAATTAAAAACAAATTCACACCATGTCCATATAAAAAGCCTATCAGCAACAATTCCGCACTATCTAAGTACTTTTGTGAATATCCACAAAAATGTAAAATAGCAATTATAAAAAAACTTAATTCATAGAACTTTTTACATCTCTTCATTTAAGACAATATTTTACAAAGAATTTACCGACACGAAAAAAACCTTGTTAATTACAATTTCCGAAATAAACAAGTTGATCAACAAATAAAACTATATCTTCATAACATTTACAAAAATAATAATACTACCAATAATAACATCACTAACATAATTAATCTATATTACAGAAATTAAATGCACTATAACTACAAATTAGATGAACAAGCAATAACCAACATTTTAAAAGATACATTAAACCTATCGAAAAGAAAAAAAGAAATAAAAATTAACATCTGCTGCATTAAATTTAAAACATCAAACCTTATCATCAAGAATAACACCAATTCCGCTAAAATATACCTAATCCAAACCAATGGAATTTATAAATTCATATGTCCATTTAGAGAGTGTCACCTGAAAAAACAAAATAATTCTTACATTAGCTATGCAACCACAACATTATTTCGTCGTCTTGCTTATCACCTTTATGAAAATAGCACCATAAAATAACATTTAATTATAAAACACAACAATACCACAAACCAACTTACATCTTCCGATATAAGGAAGATTCTGACAAATAATACAATAATTATACATAAGAGCTATAATAAAAACGATTACAAATCCTAGAAGCAATATGCATAAAATAAGAAAAAAACAAACACAAATAAGTAGCATTTAACACAGGCACGAACATATTAAATATTTTTCTTTACTAAAATCACTAACGCTCTTAGTAAACCTTTTTTCAATTGAACGTTTCAAATAAAACGCTGAAAACTTTCCAACCGACAATTTCAAAACAAAACACAATAAATTACTAAAAGAGTAAAAATTCAGCTGTCAACTCAAAGCTACTCTGCCCCGGATGACGAGCGAAAGGGCTTGGGCAGAAGATATGGGACAGTTGCTCTACCATCAAGATCCCGACACTGGAAAAATAACTAGGAGTTTTGAAAAAAAAAAAAAACTATAATAAACGGTATTCGATCATTTTTAACAAAACTTGCTCGATAAATAACTTGCTGCCTAAATAGACACTCTTCAAATATATATATATTTCTATATAGATAAAATAGAAGGGCACACTGGGCTCTTAAGTTTTGGTATGGCAACTGGTCTAGGAGAATGACAACTGAATTCAAACTTGTTAAACTCTGCATAAAAAAATTACCTTGTGTTGGATCCTAGTCACACACGGGAGTTGGTATCTATACATATATATATATATATATATAGGGAACATTTAAATGTAAAGTAATGATTCATCTATGTGAACACAAAGGCTTAGAAAAGAGAGTAGAAATAGAGTTCAGAGGAAGTACTGGGGTCATTCACACCGCCGTAACATCAATTTGGCTACATTCCCCTATTATGTGTTAAACCATTTCAACTAAGGTAGTACATTATCTACACTTACCATTCTTCTGCGAATTAATTTTGAGTCCTATTTCTTTCCTTTTTTTAAATTTTTTTTGCCGCTTTTTGCGTCGTATAAACGAGATAAAGGGTTAATTGAGCTTCTGTTGTGTTCTAATTCTTCGTAACCATATACGTATCAGGATGTGTAAAAAAAATCATTTAACTGCTGGTCCTTTACAGGGTTTTGAGTGTATAGGACTTTACACTCCTATAAATTATTTTGGGTGGTATGCCACTTGTTCCCACAAAGATGGCGGACGCTCAATATTCAGTCTCGGGAAACCATTGGCCAGGAGGATCACGTGATATGCTTAAAAACACGTCCGTGCGTAAATTCAAGTCCTGCGTCTTTGAGCCACTTACCAGACGCGTATTTTCTATAAATACGTCGTCTTTAAGCACCCTCTTTCTCTTTTACGAATTTTCTTCGCAGCAGCAACACCCTCTTTGACCAAATTTCTTCGCAGCAGCAACACACTCCCTTCAGCGTAAATCGACAAGAGAGAAAAGCAACACCATGCATGGGCCTCGCAGACATTCATATACAAGAACTATGAGACGCTTTCCCTTCTCTGAGAAACTGCCCGTTTCTAACCATAAAAAAAGGACATTTTAAACTTGCAACTCTTTTTGTAGCTTAGTTGTGTTACACACACACACACACACACACACACACACACACACGAGCCCACACAAATACTCACACTATTATTTTGTTAGTAGAGTTAGTAATATTTTTTATGTATCAAAGAAAGTTTTATTGTTATAGTATATAAATTTGTTTTTGTTCGTCGCCTTGTTTTAAATGTTCATTTTGTCCACGCCGTTTTACAACCGTTATTTGTTTCATATCTTTTACTCATTTGTTGCATATCTTCACTTATTTATTTCACTGGTTTCCTTCATTTACCACTTTGCCCATGTGCCTATAATATGTGCTTATATTATGCCCTATTCAACCTTTATTCTAAAATAAACACTCTTTCAAAACCTATCTTCAACATTAAACGTGTGGGAAATATTAAACCTTATTTTAAATATCAAAATTAACATTAGATAGTCAGGGTCCATTCTCCTACAAGTGATAGCAAGTTTCCTCGGTCCTCTGTGACCCTTCTTTAGTCAATATTAACAATACTGTGGTCGTTATTGTCTGGGTTCTTCTTCTAATTTCCAATTCTTCTTTTCTTTTTGATAATGCTTTAGGAAGACAGTTTCTGACACAGTAACTTCAATTCTTATCACTGTCATTTCCATGTTCCACAGATTTTCCATCTCTCTGGCAAGGTCTAAGTATTAGACTGTTGTTTCGCTTTTCTTTCATTTTATCACAGTGATCCGTTTGAACACAACACGATCCACAAAATAATTAGTTATTTTTCTTTCGGGATGATAAATTCTTGGTCTGGTCTTCTGTATAGGATATTGCACTAATATCATAATAATAGATCTTGAATCCAATTTTTATTTATTTTTTTTTACTTATTACTTCGTATAAACAAGATAAACCAGCTACTTTTCAACACATTTCTCAAGTTCCAGTTTTGTGCATGTGCATATTTTTCTGGATACGTAAAAAATGATTCAAAGTGTCTAATGTTTTAAAATATAGTCTAAGTGGAAGAACATTTTAAATTTTCCTGAAAATGAAAAAAACAAAAACAAAAACAAAAACAAACAAACAACTAACAAAACAAAGCAAAACAAAGAACAACAACAACTACAGCAACAATAAAAAAATAACGGAATATATGACAATTTGATAGTCGCAAAATTTGGCTTTCTTAGTTTCATCGCTGTTGGTAAGTGAATCTTAAAATATTTTTCACATTATTCTCCAGTGGCTATAAAAAACTAAAAAACTTGAATTACGTTTTCTGAGATAGCCCACTCACTTTAAAAGTTCTCATGAAGTTTTGCCAATAGCTTTAAAATCCCCGGTGAACATGTACTTTCGTTGAAAACTTTCTCCAGACATGTTTTTCTTCTTATTCAATTTTTTATGATCTTTCTTCCATATTTCTTTTGCTTTTTTTAAAATTCTTTTTTTGTATTTCCTTATTGCTAGTGCCAATTAGTTAAGGTTTCTGGTTTTTGTAAATCCATATTCAGGGGAATAGAAAATTATTTTCCAATGAGGTATTATTACATCACTTACTAACAAAACAAAAAGAAAAAAGAAAAAAAAAAAGAAATATTTAACTTTGCCATTTTGTCTGATATAAATAAATACCTCTTCTGAATGTCTCGTTTTTTGGTTAGTTTTATATTTACATACGATCAGATTTATTTTCATTATATATATATATATATATATATATATATATATAATGTGTTCCAGAGTTTTATGCGTCGATTTAGCAATGCATAACACGCACACACAAACTTACACACATAGAAACACTGACATACACAGATACTCACTCACTCACTTTCTCTCTTTCTCTCTCTCTCTCTCTTTCCCTCCCTCTTTCGCTCTCTCTCTCTCTCTCTCTGTCATACACACACACACACCTACCCCCCCACATATATATATATATATATATATACATATATATATATATATATATACTCCTATGGACCTCTTCACATGGCCGAGAAAAGTCAGGGAGACCAGCTTGCAACTACATACAGCAGCTCTGTAAGGATATGGGGTGTAGCTCTGAAGACCTGCCAGAAACGATGAACGATAGGGAGGGGGTGGCGAGAGAGGGTCAGGGATATGCGTGCTGATGGCACGACATGACGATGATGATGGCCCTCAAAAACGGTGCACCTACCGTCATTTTTATTAAAGCAATACACATAAATACACTTAAAGAATAAGGTATTTTTCAGTACAATGTGCAAACTCATATGACAGTCTCTGCATTGTATTTCATTTTATCATCTAAATTCTAGGTATAATACAAGTGACTCTAAAATGCTAATTATAATCAGTCACGCCTAAACCGAAGCATCAACATAATCAGAGATCACTGATGCAACGGAAACTCAACTGGACCACAACATTTCTAATAACGTGTCAATCCCAAGAGATTATACATCTATTTATAGGCAAGATTGTATAGAAGATCAGGTGATGTCTATGTTATTATTATGTTTTCCTCTCAATTCTGATATTGCCCAAGAGAACAGCAAAGTGATCAACCATTTCACGTTAGAGTCATCATAAGAGTCACGAGAATGAGGTGGAACATAACATTGCAAACGACTGATCAATTTAAGCTCCTTTTTCGACACTTCGCTTAGATGTTTTACATTTCCACACGTTTCGAAATTTTGAGTTCAGAATTTTACTTTTCCTAAAATCACTGATCCTTAACAAAGCTAAATAATCTATTCTTGGGTGGTTTTTTTTATCTATGGTGGGAAGGAAGAAGAGAGATATTCATAGCTTTTAGGGAGCATTTAAAAGCATCCCAGGTTTGAGGTACTAAACCCGGTTTGATCGATCAAAATTACTGTGACGAGACTTTGTGAAACGAACTGACATTCCCTCGTCGTTTTTTATGATTCAAATTATCGGCAAAAATGCCGGAAAGCATAAAATTTGGATAAGAATGATTTCAAATAGAGATTGCTGTAGAAGTCGGTTCATGTGACAAGCTAAAAAAGACTTGTATGTCACCCTTTAGTATGTGTCATACGTTTTGATCGAAAGCTTGATCGTCATGATGCATATGTCAGCTTGGTTTCTCTTGCAGACATTCAGTGACTCTTAGCAGTCCATTGATTTGTGATAGAGAAGTAGATAATTAAATGTAAATTCAAATTTAATAGGTCCGCTCAAAAATTTGAATTTTTTAGGAATTTTGTTCTTACAGACGTGTATGTATTGCCCGCGTCAGAGAACATATGTAGCACAAACAAACCTATACAAATGAGTTCCAATATCATTGGGTGCCCCATTTACATAGCTTTTTGCCTCATATGTTCACTGACGAAAGCAAAAAGCTTGAACCATACGCGTAGGTAAGAACAAGATAAATAATTCTTTAAAAAAATAAATCTCTTAATCGACCAATTCATTTACAAATATTTACTTTTTTCCTCACCTTGTACCTACAGCGAAAAATGTTTGTACTTCATATATATATATAAATATATATATATATATATATGCATGTTTCATTAAATAATAAAGACAAATTTTGTCATTATAATTTATTTAAGATCCTTTCAAGTTTTCTGATTTCTTATTTTCCTTTTATCCCGTATTTTTATAGTATTCTATTTCTGTTGAGAGCGTTCACTTTTTAAAATAACGTTCCTTTTGTAAATACATCAGTTACCCTGTTTTATCCGACTCAGCGTTCGCATATTTTTTTTATGGTATAAACTTTTAAAACTTTTTAAAAAACAAACACACCTTACACAAGCAAGTGACCCCTGATGATGGCCTATGAAGGGTCCGAAAGCGCTCGGGTCAATTTTGGGAAATTCATCGACAAATTCCAACCTGAAACTAAGACACTTATCAGAAAACTTGAAAGGATCTTAAATAAATTATACAGACAAAATTTCTTCATTATTAAATGAAACATGCTTAACTGAACGACTTCTGTCTAACCACACGCACACACACACACACACACGCATATATATATATATGTATATATATCATGATCCTCATGTTGCGACAACAGCACGGATATTCCTGACCCTCTCTCACCACTCCTCCCGATCGTCTATTACTTCCGGCAAGTCTTCAGATCAACATCCCATACGGGACAGAGCTGCTGTATGTAGGTTCTAGCTGGTCGTCCTGCCTTTGCTCGGTCATGTGAAGGGGTCCGCGGGAGTACATCCCTTATGAGCTCGTCACTACTTCTCCAGCAGTGTCCCACATGTCTGGTTCGTCTAATTTTCCTAGTTTTCGTGACGGGTGGTAAGTGACCGTAGAGCTGCACCTTTGTGGGGTGCTGCATCCAGGACTTCAATATTGCTTGCAAAATTTTTGTATAGTTGCCGTCAAGAAAATCAGCAACTAATAATAAGGATAATAGAATATAATTATTGATTTTCTTGTTTCTCTATGATATTTTGCCCTGCAGAAGCTTATATATATATATATATATATATATATATATATATGTATTATTCGGTCCAGTTAACCCAGAGTTGGAACAAGAAAAATCATTCAAAAACTGAACATTTAAATTTTCCTGGTAGAGAGTTTTGCATTAGAAACACATAACAGGATGGAAATAAATTTATAATCCTAAAGTAACCGGTCTTTGTTTTTTTTTTAAAGAAAGTATATATATATATATATATATATATATATATTATAAACTTTACTTTAAGCACTCAATTTGGATAATTCCTTTTAAGTATATCTATAGAATCTATTAAAATTTATATATATATATATATATATATATATATAGTTACTTAGTTGGCTACTTTTAGTATAAATCAAGGTCTGTAAATATAGCACGTGTCAAAAAAGTAGGACAAGTGAAGATAGCAAGGATAAACCCATGAGAAACAAGGTTCGGGTAGAATCAGTTCATTAAAAGCCGCTATTGTCTCATTGTCATCGTTTAGCAGTTGTCAAATTTCGAGTTCCCATTGATTTCATTTCTATTTGAAAACATTGAAGAACGCGTTTGTGGGGAATGTTTTTTGAATCTATTATTTGTTTCTCAATGCACACGAAAAATCAGCCAAGCAGAAAGTCAGCTGACGATGAGATGTGGAAGTCCACATTATACTCAACTGATAATAAAGTTTCTAAAAGAAGGGGAGGAGAAATCATTCATGCTCACTCTTTTTTAAAGTGATGATAAAAATGTGTGGATTAGAATATTTCCTACCAACTAATGTCTTTTTGTGTGCCTCTTCAATTGAACCAGTCGTACAAATCATAATTAGGCAGTGGAAATTTTGAGATACCTGAAAAATGCTGGAAGATACAAATGCCGAAACGATGGAGGTTATTATGGAAATCAGATTGAGGTCTTAAGTCCTAGCAAAGCAATAAATAAATAAAAATCAAAGAAGCGTAATAACAAATTTCCAGAACATTAGTAGTGCTATTTTACACATAACTGGTGGAATAAAAGTATTCATTTTTTTCCATGGAATATATGTCTTGAAGTGAACGTAATAGCGCGACTGGAGTTCGAACTAGTTAACTACGAAATCACTTTCCAACCTGTTAGCTCCAAGAACTCTCCACTTAATAATATATATATATATATATATATATATAACCAAGAATAACGATATTTTTAAGATATCCCATGTGCTCAGCAATATAATTTTTTTTTTATGTTATATGAAAAATTATTAGACTGTATCATAGAGAAAATGCGATATTTTGGTGATTTCGTTTCGAGCGGTGACGTTTGGAAGAAAATATTGTCAGGATTTTTGTCACTGTGTGTGGTGAGCTCGAATTAGTTTTGGACATGAAGACCATTCTCTTTCCCTCTCCTCAAAAAACACTGGGCCCTTATGTTCAATTGTATATAATCTTTATCCAATAAATAAAAAAATACGAATGCCAGTATGACGTCACAGTGAGATAATAAAAAAAATTAAATGATTGTTCTGAAATTATTGGCATTTAAGTAGATTTTCATTGAGAGAATGTGGCATTTTGGTGATAAAGGCGTGTCTGATTATTGTGAATGAGCTTATTGCATTGTAGTGATGGGTTACGACTCTGGTAAGCTAGGGCTTCTTAAGACTGCAAGGACAAAAACGACAGTTCTCTTGCTCATTATCTATTCTCCGTCCCACCACCTGACATGTAGGGCACAAGGCCTTTTTTAAAAGTGGATCCGGACGCAGGGCCGCAGCCAACACGCGTCCGGCGAAATCCAAAAATAATTTCAGCCCCTTTGGCATTCCCCCAAGGGGGCACTTCAGAGGCCAGGAAACAAAACAGCAAACAATTGGTAAAATAATTATTGAATTAACGCAAAATGAAAAATTGTGCTTCAAAACACTGAATTAATTCTTTTTATAGCTGTTTTAAAAAAAGTGACGTCAAACACTTAAGAATTTCTCAATGTTAATTTGAAGTGACGACTCACAGATTTTTATTCGATTTTATCCTTTATTTTAAATGCAATTTGAGGACGACAAAGATCCACATAATGCCTTCAAACCTGCCAAAGGAAACTCTGAGAGACACATATGGCTCACAAGAGTGTTTGGTTTGTTTGTTTTGGTTTGCTTTGCTTTTATGGTATATCAACCATTGTAGGTTATTTAAAGCCAAATCCATCCAATGCATATAAACGGTTCCGTTTCAAACATTTCCTTTTAGCATAAGCACAGTGTTTGGTTCTATTTCATACATATATAGGACCCTATCAGGTGCTGATATATTTCTCTGCCTCCCACCAGACTGGACATCAAACAAGGTTGAATGAGCCAAAGTTCGGTCTATAGGGGAGTTCGGGAAGAGAAAGGTTAGACCTAAGCCGATGCTCGAGCCCTGTTGGTCCATTCTGGTCATCAGGTTAATTGGTGCAATGTGAGCCGATAAGCCACGCTGGGCATAGACCCAAGCATCGGTCCAGACATCGGCCAGATTATAGATTATAGATTAAACTGGAAAGCGAGATACAGTGCAATACAAAGGTGTCAAAGGTTTCATTAATGTAGCACGCCCACCCGAGGGTGGTCCAGCCGAAGTTGGGGGCCTTTCGGCCTCGAGTCTGCCATTTAGCATTGAGCGTCCTGCACGGATGCCAAACAGGACGCAAAAAAGCCTCTGCGCATAGTGGCTAATCAAGATGCCACAATGGTCCTACCACTATGGCCAGAGTGGACTTGTGAGTGATGGCAATAAAGGGGTACTCCGCATTTCCCAAATCCCCAGTATTACGTGAGCCTTACCATCTGATTTTTTAGTGTTGCATCCTGAGATAAAGTCCGTGTGTTCAACATTCCCACCCGACTGGGTCACTCAAAACACTGAAACAATTGAAATTATATGTAGTGAACGATATTTCAACTTCCGAAGAACTGTACTTGGTGTAAGATGATTGTGGCTTCACTTTTAAAGAAAATAAATCAGAATAAATTGAAGGAAGTCACAGAAATACTCAGAGTACCTTTCGGGTTATTTAAAACTTTTTTACAAATTCATTTTCAGGATTACAAGAAAAAAAAAATTCAAAGATAAAAACTAAAACTTATCTTCCGAAATACTTGTGGGCCTGGAGCTCAAATTAGTTTAATTCGAATCCCAGAGGCTACTGCTTCCAAGATTCCCCTACTCTATTCCAACAAAAATAAGTAGGGCCATGCTCAGTATTGAATGCTTGAAGCGTACTAATAAAAACGTGGGTAATATCATGCAGTCTGGGAATTTTGATCCTCACCCACAAGTTAAACTAAACCTATTATAATATCCTACCACCGCGAAGTAGGATAGAAGTAAATGAATTGCATCTCGTGATATATATATATATATATATATATATATATATATCACGAGATAGTACGATAGAAGTAGGATAGAAGTAAATATTTTGCATCACGTAATATACATACATATATATATATATATATATATATATATATATCATGAGATGCAATTTATTTACTTCTATCCTACTTCACGGTGGTAGAATATTAATGTATATATATATATATATATATATATATATATATATATATATATCACTTTTACGTAGCGGCATTATATATTATAAATTGAATTACCGTGTTCAGAAAATCCGGTTAGCACTATATGTGAAATACGGAAACACTGGACAGATGTTTCGACCTTATTTTGTATACACTGAAATACACTGCTGATGAGACCTAATAAAGTCGAAACAGCTGTCCAGTGTTTCCGTATATCCTAGGCAGTGCTTGCCGGATTTTCTGATCATGATAATTCAATTTATTCATATAGGTATCACGTCTTCAACTGCGTTTTTCACGTGATATACTAGTCTGCTGACAAGCATGTATCAAAACATGTTTGACTTCGCCAAATATTATAATATTTAATCGCATGAAGTGAATCATCTTGTTATACAACTCGGAAAAAAATCAAGTGGAAAACAGCCTCGTCGAGGATTTGAAATCGACTTACAGTACCCGTATCCCACGACGTTAACCATTCCAGCCAGTGTATATATATATATATATATATATATATAAAGATCAACGTCAGTGTGTCTCTGTGTGTACAGAGGACAGAAGGAAATACAAGATATATAAAAAAAAACTGAGTATTTATTATGTAAAATTTTACGAGCAAGACAACGTGCTACATGAAATTTACCTTCCAGTTCGATTAGAGGGGGTTAAAGGATGTAAACGCCCCGGTTGAAAATTTGGATAACTCCGATTTCGATGAAAATCAATATACATATATATATATATATATATATATATATGTGTGTGTGTGTGTGTGTGTGTGTGTGTGATTATAGTCAATCTGTGAACTGGTCGTTTGTGATGTTAATATTTCACTGTTTTCTTCGTTATATCGAATGGTATATTTGGACGATTAAAAAATAAAACATCCGTTAAAAAAACAATCTATGTATGAATCCAACCCTACCGCTATAAGCAGGATATGACACAAGGTCTATTTTTAAATACAATTTATATGTATTCGTCTTTTGAATATGAGATACAACAAGGTTAAGGATTAATTTGTTCAACACCATATCTTTCATACGAAATAGTAATCATACCTGTTTTTAATGTCCCTTGATTTAAAAAAAAAATTACGCTTTTTATATTCCTTATTCGCTCACTCTTCTATAATATCAAGTATTTCTAATACAGATATTTGGCATATAGTTGTATTGTTTCAATAATTGAAACAATACAACTATATGCCAAATATCTGTATTAGAAATATCAAATATATATAATTTATTCACAATTATATGGTTTAATGTAACAATTTCGGTTTGCGTACTGTTATGTTGTAAGATTTGGTTTCTTTGTTAAATGGTATATCAATCTTCAAAGTGGGGTAAGTCCTCGAGGCGTATCGTTTAAATGCTGTACTGCAATTCCTACTTCAACTGAACTGTTACGTTCAGTTTTAGACTAATACCCTTAAAAAAGGCATGAACTCGCTAATTCACCCCCACCCGCTATGGGTTGAATAGTTTCACTGCTGTTCTTCTATAAAGATGTCTGTGGCATTAAATACCTCACAAAGGTTGTTATGCAATTAAACAAAGAAACCAAACATACCAAGGAAACCATCTTTGTAGAAAAAGAGCAAATAAGTAAAGTTGGCGACTGTCGTCAAGGACGACCCAAATGCTTCTTTTTCATTAGCTACGAAACCGAGGGGTAAGGGAGGGCTCTACAACTTTTCCCGGATTGCTCCACTTTACCCTTGATCCGTACCTTGTAATGCTGAGTTTAAAGCAAGCTGGCAGCAAGGGCTGTTTTTTGAGTCTTTGGTGTGACTCGACCTGGGATTGAACCCCAGTCACGAGACCAACGGGTTTTATGCCTTTCCTAAGGTTATTACTCTAAAATTGAACGTAATAATACGACTGAAGTTCGAACCCACTCACTAAGATATCGCAGGCCAGCACAGTTGCCACTGCACCAAAATGACCTTCCTTTCAATTTACCGTTGACTTTTTAATTGCTTTTTAATTATTGTAAGATTTTTTCTATATATCTATGTACCAATCCAATCAGACCCCAAGGGCATGTTGTGACAGGAGTTAAAATTCTTAGTTTGTTTGAATTCAGATTCTTCCTTCCCGTAGACTGGTTGCTTTTCCAAACCTAAAGAATCCATTCTGACATTCTATTTACCCATACCTGTTTAGGGTAGAAGTGGTCTTTAAGTGACTTATTATCGTAAACTAATCCTTGCTAACCGCACACATTTGCATGAAGAGGAACACAAACGGTCACGTGAGGATTTGAAATTGTGCCTGCAATTCCTTGTTCAACGATGATAATCATAAAAATAAGCGCGCCTCTTTGGAAGTTAATGTACCGCTCCTTAAATGGAATTTTAATTCATCAGCACCGCTGTTTAAGCAGAACAGTGTTTACTGTCTTATTGTGACGTCATTGTATTATTCATGGTTATCTGCGGGTTTCACAAATATTCTGCGGACATCCAACTCATTTCTGGTGAGTATAAAAGTGATTAATCCTTTCCCAAGAGTACGTGGTGCCTTCAATAACTTTCCAGACTTTTTTTGTACAGGCATTTAAAATTGTCAGATTTCTTGAAAATTCAGTATGCTATTGGTATACATCTTATGAGATAACAGACTAATTTTTATGATTTCAGATTCAAATGAACAGCTACAGCAGCAAATCAAATACACCCTGCTAAATCCAGACTGTAACAGCTGGTGAATTTCAAAAATGCAATCTGGACGTGAGGGCACTTTAGAAGAACGATATGCAATAAAATTATGTTTTAAACTTGGAAAAAATGCTGCCACAGAAACGTATGGAATGTTTAAGACTGCTTTTGGAGCATCTTGCATGGATCGAGCATCAGTTTTTGAGTGACATAGGAGATTCAAGGAAGGCAGGGAGTCTGTGAGGGATGATGAGAGGTGTGGGAGGAATAAGGAAATCAATACACCAGAGTTGATTGGCCAAAAAGTTAGGGTTAGGCTCAGAGGCTGTCGTGTTGAGACAATTGAGGAGATGAAAGAGGCTATGACGAACGTCATTGACACGCTCACACAATAGGACTTCCATGGGGCCTTCTAGAAGTTGTTGGAACGGTGCAAGAAGAGCATTAAGGCCGGAGGAGGTTACTTCGAAGGGGACTAGAGGTTCATGTGTGTACCATCAATAAAAGTGCCCATTCGAAAAAAGTCTGGAAACATATTTAATGGTCATCGTATTTATACGAAAGTGAATTTAATTGCGGGACTGAGATTTGAAATCGCTTGATTGCAATGCGGCATTTTAGCAAGTTTTCCTCAACCAACAGGAAATTCCCTCATGTTTTTCCGTACTTCTATGCTATTCTAACAATTTTCATAGTTACAAGTTACTAATAATTATAATAAAAATAATACCAAATGATACATATACTGATCAGAATCTTTTCTAGCAAATGAGATACAAAAGTTCTTTGAGAGTTTGAGGAGCAAACAGATCGGCAAATCCCAGTCAGAAAACCAGACCTAGTGCTAATTAACAACGAAAAAGGAAACTTGCCGTCTCGAAGATTTTGACATTCAAGCAGATCACAGTGCGAAAATAAAAGAAAGGAAAAAAGAGAGTCATGTTCTTGGACCTTACCTCAGAACAAAAAAAGCTGTAGATCATAACAGAGACGGTGATACCAATTTTAGTTGGTGCACTAGGAACTGTTCCAGAAGGCTTTAAAAAAAGGAGAAGAAGAATTGGAAATCTGAAGAAGAATCGAATGTATCTAGGCTACGGTATTGTTGAGATCAGCCAGAATACTAAGAAAATTCTTAGAGACATGACGAGACTTGGTGTCACACATAATCAGGGAAAACCTACCAGCTTACGCTGCTAAAAAAAAAAAACAAAAAAACTCGCAAGCAATAAAATAATCCTTAATAAACAATTTTGGCGAAAATTAATTTTTTTCATACACACTTTTTGTACACAGTTTTCGGAAATCATGTGTTCCTTTTTAATAAGAATAATTTTCAAATCGATCCTGGTTAAGGGTATTCAGATTACTTTCCTCCCATTGAGTGTTGTGAACTTTTTAGTCTTTCTGGTGTTCGTGGGCATAATTAGAATCTATTTACGTAGTTATACACCTGGCTTGACTGTTTTAAATGATAAATATGTATTGATAAATTTCTAATGTTTGAATGTCTGGTAATATGTTCCAGCTAAAACAGTTCATCATGGAGAGTTTCGTTTTATTAGATTCATACACTTAAAATGCTTTTTTTGAGAATAAACAATTTAATAGCGAAATTTTTAGTAAGCGGTATCATAGAGTGAATTTAGGAGGTGCCCGTGGTGTATTGGTTACTGTCGTTGGAAATGGACACGGCGACACGAGTTCAAATCCTGGTCGAGACTGATTGCATTTCACATAACACTAATACCCTTAGGAAAGGTATGAATCCAATTATTCTCCCTCCAGCTATGGGTAAATAGTAGGACAGACTGGGTTCTACAGCCTTGGTGAGGCAACTAGTCTAGGAGAAGGAAAACTCTGAATTCAAATCTGTTAAACACCACTTAAACATTTGACCTTATGTCATATCATGCCTGAGCGGATGGGGTTGGTAAATAGGATCATAGAGTTAATGTGGTATTTTTTAGATTGCTGATGGAAGGTAATATTATCAGAGTAGTTGGGTAAATATGTGCAGTTCGCTAGGATTAGTTTAGGACAATAAGTCACTTGAATATCACTCTGCTTACCTCTCCTAAACAAACTCTTGGGCCTTGTGCTCAGTTGAATATTTTTTCATGCAATTTCTACTCAATTTGCGTCGGAATAATATTTGTATTAGTTTTGATATCACTGTGAACTTTTTATCAAAACAATTCTCGATATAACTGACTACTATGAAATTCTAATAAGAATCGGGGCCGTTCTATATTGCAGTATGTCACTGTGTTTGCTTGACTTGCCGAGAGAAGATTACACTCAAGAGGTAGGTCCCCTTAAGCGCAGAACCCAATTGGGAGCAATTGACTTAATTGGCTAAAGGCCGGCCCTGATTAGAATCTTTCTCTAAACAGAAGCAACAATAATATCACCGAACACTGTTACCACGAAAAACAAACAAATTCTCGATTCGCATCATCATCATCATAATCATCATGTCGAGTGCATTTTTTTCTTCGACTCTCTTTTTCTCATCCTCCATCTCTACCGGCCATTGCACCTTGTAAGTCCTCGAGACAGCACATGGTGTCCAAACAGAGCTTATGAATGTAAACTCAAGTCGACAAGAAATCTTTTCAAATGAGTTCGTCCTCATTCGCTGACAATGCTTTGCTCGACATTCTTAGATGGTTTACGAAATTAGAGGTAAATCGCTGTACAATTGCTGTTTGATTCGAGTGTTGCTACTAAAATAGCACACAGCATCCTCAAGTGTTTTATAAGAGTCTACGTGGTTTAACAAGACGTTTCGCTTTGTTTTTATAATTAGTGTTATCAAACCTTTAAGAAAGGACTTTATTGTTGGGTGATGGGGTAGAATACACCGACTGCATCTCTGCTGAGGGGTAAGACTTCTCCGATGATACAAAATCAAAAAACAAGATGTTGAGTCTAGTGTAATGATGGAGTTTTGGGGAATGTGGAGTACCCATTTATTGTCATCACTCCCTGGTCTTCTATGACCCAGAGTGGTAGCACATTATATGTTCCTACTTATGGAATTTTTTGATACTAAATATCTGCACTTATATGAAATTGAATTGTTTGAAATAGAACTGTTTGATCTTTTAACTGTTTCTGAACAAACGGTTGATGTTTAATTGAATTGTTGCTGATAAACACCATTTAACTGTGTGCTAAAAATGAACTCAGGTTCATTTAAAAATGTTATCAACAAAATGTTTACAAATCATATACTTGAGATATGCATTAACAGTATTTAACATTAAATAACCTACAATGGTTGATTGGTGATAAAACTACACAAAACAAAACGAAGGACTTTATAATATCAGGTTGAGACAAAAGTTTTGCAATATTTTAATAGGTGCTAGTTTTCAGCTCCCATATGACATCTCTGCGGCAGTACAAGTCTTCAAAGATACCTGCCATAGTTGGTAGTGTATTTGTAGTTGGTGCGATGTCAGGTTGTGAAATCCTTCAATCTATGTGTGATTTAAAAGCCAGGCAAATAAATATGCAGCCTTGTCTCAGCCAGGAACTTATTCTTTATGAGTTCAACTTGGCCATAACACCGTGGAAGAAACTGAAAACATTTGTTGTGCAAAAGTTAAAGTCACATTTTATCATAGTACTGTAACCAGATGGTTCAAGAATCTTTTCTAGAGTCGTAAGAATCTCGACGATCAGGCAAGATTAGGTCCTATCTATGGGTCAAATAGAACTGTTTGACATTTAAACTGTGTACTTTTACATTTAAACTAAGTGTAAATAAATGACTTATGCTAAACTGAATTGCTTGACGTAGAATTGTTTGATCAATTATCTATGTGTAAACAAATGTCTGATGTTTAATTAAATTATTTGTGATACATGGCAATACTTGAAGCCATTTAACTTTTTTGACATGCTAAATTGAATTGTTAGAAATGGAACTGTTTTATTATTTAACAGTGCGTAAACAAATGACTGATGTTTAATTGAATCGATAGTGTTTAATAGCAATACTTGAAAACATTTAACCATATTTACCCAACCCCTCAACTCGGGCAGGATATGACACAAGGTCAATTTTTAAACTGAGCTTAACAGGTTTGAATTGAGAGTTTTCCTTCTCCTAGACAAGTTGCCTCACCAAGGCTGAAGAACATAGTCTGCCCTACTATTTACCCATAGCTGGAGGGAGAATATTTGGATTCATACCGTTCCCAAGAGTATTAGTGGTATGTGAAATGCAATCAGTCTCGTCCAGGATTTGAACTTGTGTCGCTGTGTCCATTTCCTACGATGATAACCATTACACCACGGGCACCTGTCTGTAAACAAATGATTGATAGTAAATCGAATTATTCCTATTAGATAGAAATCAGTGAAACCATTTGACTATGTACACAAACTTGAGATCAGGCTCATTTAAAATTGTTATCTACAAAATATACTTAGAAATCATATATTTAATATATATGTATAAAAAGGATTTGGCATTAAATAACCTACAATGGTTGATATGCCATAAAACCAAATCAAACCAAACCGAAATATTGTAGAACTAGTAATTAGTCTGATTCAAATTTTACATCAGTCCGTTAAAATATTAACGATAAAAAGAATGCTTTATGTGTTCTGATCTTTTGTTTGAAACATTTGCATTCGCATATTCTGTGAAATTTTGACAATCCATGACAAAATCTATGTTCTTTTTTTCTTTTTTAGATTGATACAATTATTCGTTCATTTGTATAGTAACCTTTCAGTTTCTATCAAATCGAATTCCTCTTTTATTATTGATTCATGATTTATTTCTTGCTTGCTTTATTTTGCAAAACCTTTTATACCATTTTGTTTTGTTTATCCCTTCATTCTCTCGTTTATTCTCTCTCTCTCTCTCTCTCTCTCTCTCTCTCTCTCTCTCTCTCTCCCTCTCTCTCTCTCTCAACAATGCCAGTACGTTGTTCTTATCAGTGCCAGACAGCCCATAGCGACTTATCAAACATTAATTCACTTCACCTATTTACTCCAAACGCCTGGACTCAATACTGAAGGCGATTAGAAAAAGGCTCTGATATGAAAGATAAAAACGACAAAAAGATTTTTCTTTATATTTGTATTACACCTAACAATTTAGAAACACAATTTTTGATGACCTATGGCGTTCTTTAACATTACGACAATAAACATAGTAAATATTTCAGTCGAATTATTTCACTGACAGATTCTTACTATGGTTTACTGCGTATTAAAGCCAACAAATGATGTTAACAATAGATATTTAGTTGTAGAATTAATTTTAGCCTTTTAATAAAAATATAAAAACTCTCTAATAATTCCAGTGGTTATAAAAAATCAATTAGATGTTGTTTGGTCTAATTTTAACCAAATGTGAAGGTCTACATAGTTGTCCATAAAGGCTAGAGATTTTTTATAATACCTGCAATTCCTAAGTATTCAAGCATATAAAAAGCAAACCGGCTCTGCACTGAACAACTTTGGTCTATGTAGTCTTAAACAGTTGAAGAAAACTATATATATTCTAAGAACTGAATTGGCGTATCGCTGCTTGAATTTGCCCACTGTAGTTTTGAACAGTTCAAGTATGCATGATTTCAAATATTCTTATCTGATACAAATAATCAAATTGTTTCGAATATCTATTTCCATGTAATAAGTCATTTGTTTGCTCACTGTTATCCAAATACAATTACCCAGTCGGCTGGGGCTGTAGAGTACACTGACTGCACCTCTGCAGAGGGGTAAGACCCCACCTAACGAGTGTCCTGGATATGACACTAAACAATCTGATGGTGAGGTTCCAGCAGTTCTGGAGCTTTGGGGAATGCGGAGTACCCCTTCATTGCCATCGCTCCCAGGTCCACTCTGGCCCGGAGTGGTAGCACCTGATAGGGTCCTATCTATGGGTTAAATAGAATTAACAGCATACTTATGCTAAACTGAATTGAGTAAACTGAATAGCTTGAAATAGAAACGTTTCTGACAATTAAACCTTACTTACACTTAAACTGCGTGCTTATGCTTAACTGAATTATTTCAAATAGAACTGTTTTTTGACATTAAAACTGTATTTACTCTTAACTGAATTATTACATATAACTGCTTGAATAGTTTGAAATGGAAATGATTTTGACAATTAAACTGTGTACTTATGCTAAACTTAATTGTTTTCAATAGAATAGATTATTTACATAAAACTGGATTTGGCGTTAAATAACTATGTTTTCAATAGAATAGATTATTTACATAAAACTGGATTTGGCGTTAAATAACCATGTTTTCAATAGAATAGATTATTTACATAAAACTGGATTTGGCGTTAAATAACTATGTTTTCAATAGAATAGATTATTTACATAAAACTGGATTTGGCGTTAAATAACTATGTTTTCAAGAGAATAGATTATTTACTTGAAAGTGGATTTGGCGTTAAATAACCTACAAAGGTTGATATGCCATAAAACCAAACCAACCAACCAACCAACAAAATACAAGTAACTAATAATAACCCTTACAAAACAATTATTGTGTCAAGCAACTATTCTAAATACAAATAATTTACTGTTACTTGGCATTAAGAATTACTTTTGTAAACAAATAATGTTTAACCAGGTCTATTTAACTCATAGATGAGGGACCCTAACAGAGGTACTCTGAGTGGTCTGAGTGGCCCAGGGATTAAAAGCAACAGAACAGGAGCCTCACTCTCAGACAATTTAGTTTGCCATTTTCTTTGTGGTGGGGTGCCCCTCGACTGAGTCTATATTCAACCAATTCTAAGTATCACTAATGAGGCGTGAATATTTCGAGAATATTAAATCTCAATCAGTTGACGAACCTTCTTGGGTTTATATGCTATTTGTAGAAGAATAGTAGTGATACTTTAATTTGGTTTAATTTTGAGGCATATCAACTATTTTTGGTTATTTAATGACAAAAATATATTTTTGATAATTTGTTCCCATATCGTTTGCATGTCAATACTTGGTTTGCTCAACAAAAAACCGTAGCCCAACATACGCGCATATTTCTTCAACTCATCATTTCTTCCTGTTGTATAGCCACATCATAGCCATAATCATATTTACCCAACCCCTCCGCTCGGGCAGGATATGACACCAGGTCAATTTTTTAAACGTTGTTTAACAGGTTTGAATTCAGAGTTTTCCTTCTCCTAGACTAGTTGCCTGACCATGACTGAAGAACCCAGTCTGCCCTGCTATTTACCCATAGCTGGAGGGAGAATAATTGGATTCATACCTTTCCCAAGGGTATTAGTGCTATGTGAAATGCAATCAGTCTCGTCCAGGATTTGAACTCGTGTCACCGTGTCCATTTCCTTCGACGATAACCATTACACCACGGGCACCTCATATCATAATCACAATGATGTCTCAATCCAACGGCCCATGTACAAATTCAAATACATGGAAATACACATTGCATTAACAGGCGAACTCAGTGTTGTTCAGGTACGAAAGTTTATTAACTTCTTGACAACTGAATTCAGTTCTTCGACACGAGGTGAGAGACACACAATTCTTAAAAGTCTTTCGTATCATATTATACTAACAAAACTCAAACGCTCGGCACGTCTCATGGAGTTTTAGATCTCCTTTCATCTTCAATGGTCGGGACCCGAAAAACTCAACCGTATGCCTTAACGGTCGAAACCCAAACTTCTCAACAAAATGGTCGGAACTCAACTTCTACTATCCGTCTACATGGCCCAAGTCGACTACGAACTCGACCGGTCCCCATTCGACAACCAACTGGACTGGTCCCCAGTAAACTACAAACTCGACTGGCCCACAGCCGAGACCCAACTCGATTGGCCCTCAGTAAAAAAAACAACTGACGTCTTTTTCAAAATCTCCAAATTCTCAGCCCATCGCTTCCGGGCATGATGTAATTCACACTCCAGACACATTTCCTATCTGGGGTTTATTATGACAATTATGATTGTCATATCCTCTGCGCACGAGCGTAAACTGTACCCACTGTATGTGCACCTGAACTAAGAGCCGAATAGTTCAAAGCCAAACCAAACTGAATGATAAAATATAATTAAAAATAAAATGTCATTCCGTAATTATATAACATTCCTTGATGGTGAACTCTATAGATGGTCTGTTTTATTTCATATCTTTATATTTGACTATGAAGAAAGAAAAAAACAGAAGATCCTTCCAAGATGTATTGATAACTCACACAGAGTAACGATTCATGTCATTTGTTTATCAAAAGACAACACTCATTTTCAATGGCAACCAGTTCAGCACGTTCACCATAACGCCACGGAGACACTCTTATTTTTACTAGAGAAAGCCAAAAGTTTTGCCTTATTTTGCAAACGTGAGGAACAATTCGTCAATATCTGGGGGGGTGCCAAAATCGTGAAGATGACGAAACACACTAGACTGTAAGATGCCGAGCTCGCATCATACTCTCCAAATGCTATTCACCTGATTTATCTCGCTAGCTTTAAAAACACAGGTCTGTAATGAACATTTTCAGGCCTTCCTGACTTTTCTTGATCTTCGAGGTTCTTGTAACCAAAGCAAAGTTTCTTTAATCATGTGATTACTGTCTTGTAATCAACTGCATATTCAACTTTCACACAGCAAATTGTTTGGCTGCTTCGACGACTTTATGGCCAAGTTCAAACATGCAAAATTAAGTTCTTGAATTTGACAACGTTGTTCGTTTATTTGTGCGGCTTTCAAATCGTACTTGGAGTGAAGTGATAGACAACGTGTCAGCAGACCTCCTACCTTAATAATACCAATCGCAACTGGTACCATTTATGGCATAAATACTTCGTGGATGTGGTATATGTAAGGCAAATAAGCACGTACCAAATTAAAGCGAAATGTTGGACGCATCCCTTATATTAATTTCAGGCTTGTAATATTGGATTGAAATATTCCACTTAATATGCTGATTATGATATTCTTTATCAATTTGTTGCCAGCGTCATTTCCCTATTGCCTTAAATATTTTCCTCAATCTGCATTTTTCTGCTCAACCCCACACATGCACACACACACACATATATATATATATATATATATATAGAGAGAGAGAGAGAGAGAGAGAGATAGATAGAGAGGAATGCCCGTGGTGTAATGGTTATCGACGTAGGAAATGGACACGGTGACATGAGTTCAAATCCTGGCCGAGACTGATTGCATTTCACATAGCACTAATATCCTTGGGAACGGTATGAATCCAAATATTCCCCCTCCAGCTATGTGTAAATAGTAGGGCACACTACGTTCTTCAGCCTTGATGAGGCAACTAGTATAGGAGAAGGAAAACTCTGAATTCAAACCTGTTAAACAACGTTTAAAAAATTGATCTTGTGTCATATCCTGCCCGAGTGGAGGGGTTGGTATATATATATATATATATATATATATATATATATATATATGTTGCGTTCTGGTTAGTGAACGCTTGTAGTTGTAATAAAAAGACAAACCACGATATGTGAGTAAATAGGGTTATAGTCACAGGAAAAAAGTATTTACAACAGAGAGACTCTTAGTAGATAAGAACATAGGATTAGTGAATAGAGAGTAAGGATATAATCCAACAATAATATTGGCTTCCGTTATAAGGAGCGGCTGTTCACCTTCTAGCCTGCTGGTATTAGTAGCTACTGGTATATATGGTAGATGGACTAGGTCATTGTGTCGAAAAGGTTGGTGATACCCAACAATATATATAGGGTAAATGAGACTCCTTAGCTGTGGTAAAAGTAATCCATCTCACAATAGAAAAGTTTAATATAAAACCACACCATTTAGGGTAAATGTGGACCAATTAGCGATAGTCGCGGTAACACGCATGGGAAAGGGAAATCATAGAAGTAAAAACTTAGAATCTGATGAGGACCGATCATCTCATTTTATGCCCCATTGAATATTCTGTCCCTTATTCGTAATGTGGGTTGCGTGTGGTGAAAGCTCAATTCATTATAAATAAACGCATGCACAGGTACCTTTTGAGAATCTAGAAACTCAATTGTTGGTCACACTCAAAATCGAGAAGACAGCCCGTATATATATATATATATATATATATATATATATATATATATATATATATCAACAACTACTAAAGAGAAAAACATACTGAATATCTCAAGGTTATGTGATTAACTGCATTTCATGTTTTAACACAAATTTTGTTTTATCATCGGCATATTACTTCTGAAAAAAGTCGGACAATCCTCCCACCGCCGAAATACACTGTGAATAATAAAAAGTTTAATCATCCAAAGAATTTTACAAATTAAGAAAGTTTTTTTTATTAATACTTGCATGGATAGAATGAAAAGTGCACCAATATATATATATATATATATATATATATATATATCATCATCATCATATCGTGCTGGCAGCACGGATATCCCTGACCCTCTTTCTCCACTCCTCCCTATCGTTCATCGCCCTAGGCAGGTCTTCAGGACAACAACCTATATCCTCACATAGCTGCTGAATGTACGTTCGTGCTTGTCGTCCTGCTTTTGCGCGGCCGTGTGTGGGGATCCATAAGAGTACATCTCTTATGAGTTCATCTCTGCTTCTCCAGCAATGTCCTGCATGTCTGGTTCGCCTAACTTGAATAGTTTTCGTGATAGGGGGCAGGTGGCCGTACAGTTGGTGTCTTGTTGGGTGTTGCCGCCAGGACTTGTTGAGGATTGCACGCAGCATTCTTGTGTAATTGCCATCTAGTTTCTTCTCCAGCCGTTTTGTTAGCGTCCATGTAGTGCATCCATATAGCAGTATCGATGTGACCGCTGCCTGGAAGAAACTGCGTTTCATTTTATCGGTTAGGTTTGATTTCCATATAGTCGATAGCCTATTGATAGCTGTCCATGCTTTCGTTAACCTCGTTTCGATGTCCTTTTCGGTTGATTCGACGCTGCTTCCTAGGTACGTGAATTTGTCTACTAGTTTAAGAGGGGTTCCTTCTAGAGTGGAGATGTCCCCCGTTTGGTTATAGCACATATATTCCGTTTTATGTGCATTAACATGGAGGCCTATGCTTGCTGCTGCTCGTTCCAAACTATGCAGAATTGTTTCGGCTTGGTCAGGTGTATTTGCCAGTATCGCTATGTCATCGGCGTAGTCGGCGTCGGTAATTGTTGTTGCGGGGTATCTTCTGCTTCTTTTCTTCGTCAGTTCGAAGCCATTCTCTTTGATTTTGTCAATCGATGTTCTAAGTACGTAGTCTAGACAAATGATAAAGAGATACGGAGCCAGCGTGTCTCCTTGTAGTACTCCTGCTACTATGTCGAAGTATTCTGTGTCTCCATCTGGTGATCGTACTTTTACTTTAGTGTTTCTATAGAGAATCGTTATTGCCGCTACGGTTTCTTTAGGTATGCCGTACGCTAGTAGGATTTGTTCCATCTTTCCTCTGTGAATGGAGTCGAAAGCCTTGGTAAAGTCGACAAATATTAATGTCGCTTGTAGGTTCTTTGCCCGTACACCTTCAAGGATTCTGCGGATGGTTAATATTTGTGAGGTCGTAGATCTATTTCTTCGGAAGCCATTTTGGTTTTTTCTAAGTATGTTGTCGATTTTGGGTTCTATTCTGTTTCGTAGTAGTGCATTGTAGATTTTGGCAGCTATGGATGTAAGTGTTATGCCTCGGTAGTTTTTGGCTAATCCGAGGTCCCCCTTTTTAGGGAAGGGGAGTATGCATCCCTTCGTCCATCTATCTATCGGATTTTGATTGTATACTGCGTTGCAGTGTCGGAGCAGTATGTCGTCGAATTGTCTGGTCTTCCATACTTCCGGGGGAATTTCGTCCAGTCCTGCAGCTTTTCTATTTTTAATTTTTCTGAGAACCGAGTCGAGTTCTTCTTGTGTGAACGGTCCAAGTTTAATGTCTAATTGTTTGCTAATTATTCTGGTGATTGGTTCAGGCGTTATTTTTGGTGGGTTTCCAAGTAAGTTTTCGAAGTGCTGTTTCCACTGTTTTATTCTTTCTTGTTGGTTTGCTGCTTTAAGTTTTGCTTTGGCCGTGTTCTTTCTTCTGCTCACTTCGTTTATTGTTTGCCAGGCAATTCTAGATTGTCTATACCCAAATGGGTCCTGGACGTGAGTCTGATCGACAGTTCGATCGGGGAACTACTGCTGCTCCTCTATAAGAGTGGCTTCTATAGAAGAGAATAAAACAGCCATCGAAAGATAACCATGACCCACACTCAAACCACTTACACAAACCGCATCGCTCTTCGCGCGGGTAAAAAAGGGGCGCGTCTTGCTGAGGTTGGAGCCCTGGCCTCGATGTTCGAAAAATCAGCTACAGAGCTCAAACAATCAAAACTACTAAAATGCAAGCAAACACTACAAATAGCCACATTTAACGTAAGAACATTAAATAGAATAGGACAACTCCCAGAGCTAATCGCATCGGCCGAAGAACATAAAATAGACATAATATGCATACAAGAACACAGATACACGCACACAGAAGATATCAAATATCACGAAACTGGCAATGGATGGTCGCTCGCCACTGTATCCGCATGGAAAAACTCTGTCAACGCCGCAGTAGGAGGGGTAGGTTTGCTTATAGGACCTAGAGCACTAAAAACGCTTAATAGCATAGAGAAAATACAACCTAGAATGATGGTAGCTACATTTAACGGAAACCCCAGAGCAACAATCGTCTCATGCTACAGCCCCACCAATGTTAGTGAAGAAAATGAAATAGTCACCTTCTACGATGAGTTATCCTCATTAGTGCGTAGCATCCCGAAACACAACATGTTAGTCATTGGCGGAGACATGAATGCACAAATCGGGAAAAACGGAAACAACAAATACAGCCTCCACAACACGTCAAATAGAAATGGGCAACATCTAACAGATTTCATGATAGAAAATAGATTAGCATGCCTCAATACAAACTACCAAAAAAGAGAGGGCAAACTATGGACATACACGTACGCAAACAATACTAAAGCTCAGATAGACTACGTCCTTATAAACAAGAAATGGAAGAATAGTGCATTGAATTGCGAGGCATACTCCTCTTTTGAGGGTGTGTCCACTGATCACCGAATAGTCACGGCGAAAATACGGTTAAGCCTACGAAAAAACGACAAACGAACAGCGACCACCAAACACTATGACTGGGCCCTATTAAACAACAAAGATGTAAGAGATAAATACGTATTAGAATTAAGAAACAGATTCGAAACACTACAAGAAAAGACGGAAAAAAGTACACCAAACGACGAATACGAAAATTTCGTCAATGCACACCTTGAGGCAGCAGCAAAATACATTCCAACAAAAATTAAAACTAAATATAGAGTCCCATGGGAAACTTTAGCGGTGAGAGAAAAACGTGCACTAGTGAAAACAGCCTCCAAAAACTATCGAAAAAACCCAACAAACACAAATGCCTTAAAACTAAAAACGGCACAATATCAATTAGCAGGCATATATATAAAGGAACAGACAGAATACATTCAAAATCAGATAGATAAGATTAGAGACTCGGTGGAAGATAGACAATCTAGAATTGCCTGGCAAACAATAAACGAAATATATATATATACTACAGGCAAAATGTTTGAGATTATGCTGCATTTCTTAGCAAAACACGTTAAAATGAGTTGTTTTTGTATTTTTCTGAGTAAAAAATATTATTCAATAACTCCAATGTATTTGCTTTTATTTTTAAATCTTTCTTGAAGCTTCTTTTTTGTATAAAAGCTGCTCTTAAAACCAAAAGTTTAAAATTTGGACTCTAATGCCAATACATTTCGTTAAATTATAAATATTTTCAATGAGAAACTCTCTATTTTGAGATTACTGAAAAACTACTCCAGGTTAAATGTTGATACAGTTTCTAAATATCAAGTCAGCACTTACTAACCTTGAAATGCTGGTGGCTGTATATAAAGAACACTCTTTTGCTCTAAAATATAACTGTCTCTGTTTGAAGAACAAAGATGTCTTCTTAGTTCTTCATTTATACATTTTTGGATATGGTGTGCAATATTCATTACAAAGGAAGTTAAAAACTGCTGCAAACGTTAATTAAAAGAGAAGTGTATCACCAAAAGTAACAATTGCTGTTAAAAACTATTAAGAGCAAAAACATAGGATAAAAACTGCCCCAGCATTTTCTCGACAGCAAACAAAGCCAATCTTAACAGTAAAAAATTAACTTAGATCAGTGGGGTTCAGCGGATGCACAGTCATTTAGAAACTCATGTTACAGGAAATGAATGAGAAGGAATATTGATATGGGCAAAAACACATATGAATCGGACATTGAAAGTGAGGTAAAATGTAATGTCGACGGATGAGTTCAAATTTGAACATCTTGATTGTCAGAGAAGATATTAGGTGAGAAGGAAGCCTGTACAAAGACTTCATAAAGATTGAGTGGTTCCAATAATTAAGCCTTGTAGTAACTCTCAAATAGTGTGTGGCTGTTTTAAAAGTGAGAGTACTTGAGCTGAATCATGGAAAAAAAGCAATGATTTTAAATTTTACAAAGTCATGCTATACTTTTTGGTTTACGAATAATTGAAAAAAAAAAACAACTTTTAGCAAGACAACGATCAGAAACAAACATCACAGTTACGTCAAATTTATCTTGATTAAAAATGAAACAAAATTTGAAAAATTCTGACCTGATTTTATCAATCTTGTGACCTCTCTCCCATCGAATTAGTATGGGATGAATTGTATTGAGACTTTGAAAAGAATACCCAAAAGTGGGAATGAGCTTTTCCGTGCTTGAAGAATGCTTGCAAAGTTCTATATATATATTTTCTTTCTAAAACTTTTGGAATGAATGCCACTAATTTGAAAAACTAATTAAATTACGTGTTTTACATTGACAAAAACAAAACAATGATGGTGGGGTAATTTTTTTTAATATGAAAGTGTCAATTTTTGTAAAACATAAGACAAATACACTGTAGGTACTGAAATACATCATTTACTTTAAAAAAGATAAAAATATCTCACTGTTATATAGTCATATGCAGTATGATAAAGACTCAATAATGAAGAGGCACGCAGGAAGACTTTTTTTTAATAAATATATGTACCTCTCACTTTATTGCAAGGGTTAGAAAAGGTTATTCAAGGTTTGCGTGTGAGAGGGAGTAGGAGACCGAACAGAAATTGCAATACTTTGACCCCCACTCTTATGGCCGTCAACGTTGTGTCTTTATCGTTCTCCAGGGCAGCTCAACCGGAGGCCCACTCTGTTGGGGAATCTGCTGCATCTTATTAGCAACTTCTCTGCACCCCAACTCAATCGGGGGCCCCGAGCCCCTTCGGCCTGGTGTGGCTTTCCTTACCACATCTCGTCTATAACTCCGTCCGTACTCCAACTGCAACTGTCTGACTTCTGTCTTGACTGAGTTATATAATAGTTCAACGTCCACTCAGTCACCTACTCGATCTTTGGAATCGCATGTTGGATCGTCCTCAAGCGGAAATAACTGTCATCCAGTTCAGAGGTCCCCATTTCATCAGCCAATTTCCGCCTACGCGATTTCCTCTCATAACTGCCATTAGAATGTGTCACTTCCTTCCGGTGCATCACCTTGGAATGGCATTTTTGGCCGGGTCGAAGGTCAAAATACAACATCACTTTAATTTTTTTTCTTCTTAGTTCGAATTATCTGCCAATGTGGAAAACATTAATCTTTCACTAGCGCGTAGTCAGATTTATTTCCAGTTTTTCCATCTCTCCCTCTCTCTCTCTATATATATATATATATGTCATGTCAAAGAAAGAAAACTCAACGAACAGTTACAATGCTATTATGAATTTATTTCGTAGATTTTAATTACCTCATCAGATGGGTTTGTATAGAATGCTAAGAGATTCAAAAACTTTGCTTTTTTTGTGAGGGAAACAAAGAAGCCCCCAAACACCTATAAGTTAGTAAAGTTGGCGACTGTAGTCGAGGGCGACCCGATAACTCCCTTTTCAATTGCTACTACACCAAGGTGTAGGGAGGGCGCGACTCCATTCCCTGGATTGCTCCACTTTACTCTCGATACGTACAGTGCAGGTGCACAGACATTGAGTACAGTTCACGCTCGCGCGCAGAGGATATGACAATCACAAATGTCATAATAAAACCCCACATAGGGAAATGGGACTGGGGTGTGAGTGACGTCATACCCGGAAGTGATGGGCTGAGAATTCGGTGATTTTGAAAAAGATGTTTGTTGGGATTGGACTCTGGGCCGGGCCGGGCCGGGCCGGGCCGGGCCAGTCCAGCTGGGGGCTAACTTTGGACGATGTAGGAGACAGTTGGTTTGTCTGCCTCAATGACAGACAGTTGAAGTTGAAGTCTGACCATGGAGTTCTGCAGATCTCAACCGACAGAGATCTTGGGGGCTACGGGATGCTCAGCGCGTTTGTTGGGTCAGATAGTACAGTCAGCATAGTAAAAATTGTGTCTCTCTCTTCTCGTGTCGAAAAACTGAAGTCAAGAAGTTAACGTTCCGTACCTGAACAACGGAGAGTTGCTAGTGTTTCGTATTTCCCAGCATCTGTATATTTTTGTATAGTTGTATTGGGACTATACGTGTCCTCTTACTATTCATATGTGATTTATCTATTGGTTTTCCACTGTGGTTATATATAATTTTGGAAATATTATAAGTGCAGAGTAACTAATTTTTACAGTATTTCTATTCAAGATTTGCTTAGCTGCTTGTCCCAATGGAAGTGCTTATATATTAGATTTAGGAAGTACCATCCTATATAAATAGAAAGTTTATCGAAGTGGTGGGGTTGAACCATATTACCTTTCTTTTTCTGCTCTGATATTTCCAATTTTTATTGTAATTTACTCATTAGAGTTTTTCTCATCAGCGTTAGTTGATGGTTTTCACTGGAGTTTGAGTGACAGCAAGTCTCCTCAAGTCTCCAGGACTCTTCTCAGTATTCTGACCGTTCTTAAAATGTAGTTCTTTGGATGGTCTCCACTCGTCCGCTAACTTCCAAGTCTTCCAGTCCCTTATTAATATTATTATTATTGTTATTATTATTATTAGTTTTCACATCAGTGATTAGTCGATGGCTTTTCACTGGAGTTTGTGTGACATCAAGTCTCCTCAAGTCTCCAGGACTTGTCTCAGGATTCTGGCCATTCTCAGCAGTGCAGTCATTTGGATAATATCTACCCGTACACCAACTTCCAAGTTCTTCAGGCCTTTTAATAATCCTTTAGTTATTGTGCCAAAAGCATTTATCACAATTGGTACAATCGTCACTTTCATGTTCCACAGCTTTTTCAATTCTCTTAGCAAGGTCGAGGTTATTATTATTATTATTATTATTGTTGTTGTTGTTGTTGTTGTTGTTGTTGTTGTTGTTGTTTCCATCTAATATTCTGTTTCTGCTGTTTCTATAAATTGTGCTGCCTCGATCAGTTGCACTAGTTATCCTGAGATCCTTGTAGTCTAGTGTATTCTGGATTACGCATTTTCCTGGGGTTCATTACATGTTCTTGTATTTTCTTCAAATATTTTTTTGCTGGATGAGAGCCTACTTATCCGTATTTTATTTATTTGGTATTTCATTGATTTTTGATGTGTGGTGTTTGGAGTTGTCATTAATATAGGTAGGTGCATGATTGTTTTTGCTAAATTGGTTGAATGTGTTATTCTCTAAATTAAATTTTACCTCGAGGATAGCAAATATTTTCAAGTTAAAAGTTATTTCGATCTTTCACCCAGTGTGTATATATATATATCTTATATATTATATATATATATAATATATACACAGTGGGTAAAAGATTGAAAATAACTTTATATATATTTACATTGAAATAACTTTATATATATATATATATATAATATATATATATATTATATATATATATATATGTAAACTATGAAAAATTAAATTGACAAAATAGAATAATACTTTTCATTTGATTTAATTTACAATTTAAACAACAAGTAAGGATACATTTTGGTATTTTACCCAGTAATATTATATACTATATATATATATATATATATAATATATATATATATATATATATATATATATATATATATATACACTGGGTAAAAGTTTGAAATAACTTTATATATATATATTGAAATAAACTTTATATATACATATATATATACATATACATATATATATATATATATATATATATATATATATATGTAAACTATGAAAAATTAAATTGACAGTATAGAATAATTACTTTTCATTTGATTTAATTTACAATTTCAACAACAAATAAGGACACATTTTGATATTTTACCCAGTTCATATATTTATATATATATATATATATATATACTATATATACTATATATATAATATATATATATATAAAGGTCAATATTAAAAAGTGTCGTTATTTGTGGGTGAAATTATAAATTAATCAAATGAAAAAATACTTTTCTATTTTATCATCTAATTATTTTTATTTCACATTTAAAAAAATATATAAACATTCGTAACTTTACACTGGTGAAAGGTCGTAAACATTTTTATAACTTTTTTCATGGTTTGGGTGGGTGGGGGTCTCTCATAATCTTAATTTATTTTTTTTTCCAATTAGTCTTAGTCACAGAATAATTTTTCAAGTTTCGAAAAAGCAGCATATAGTTTTAATTCAATTTCTTAATTTACTCCATAAAGAATTAACGATAAAAAGAATCTAAAACTTCACGTATTACAACATTCTTTTGTTTTGATCATTTTTTGTTGATATTGAAAATATTATTAAGTCTAAACAAGTGTTAAATATAATTATAATCTTATTTTTCTTAAGATTTATTTTAACACAGAAAAAAATTAAATTCAGTTCGCATTGTCTGTTGAGTTACATCATCATCATCATCATCAATATCGTGCTGGTAGCACGGATATCCCTGACCCTCTCTCGCCACTCCTCCCTATCGTTCATCGCCCTAGGTATGTCTTCAGGACAACATCCCCTATCCTCACATAGCTGCTGAGTGATGAAAAATATATTAATTTCATTTATCTTTTTTGAATCATAGAAAAATTTAACAATATCAAGAACCTAACATTTAAAAATGTTTCTTTATATTTGAAAAGTAAATTTCTCATATTAATTAGAATAAAGAGTATTAATTATTTCTCTAAACAATTTATATCTATCTGGAGCTCGCTTATTTGGTCATCAGACTAACCGTTTACACGCACACACACACACACACACACACACACACACACACATATATATATTATTCAATAATATATAGATATATATATATATATATACATACTTTTATGTATATATTAGGCGATAATACGTCCATTTTAATTCAATTATATATATATATATATATATATATATATATATATATATATATATAAATAAAGATAAAATAAAACTTCTCATGTACTACACTAAATTTAAGACCTCCAACTTGGTCATTAAAAATAATTCCTCTCCATAGATTGGATTTTTGCGAAAAAAAAACAACGTTATATATCAATTTAAATGTCCTTTAGGAGATTTTATCTCTGAAACTAATAATGAATATGTTGGTTTAACTTCAACTACCCTATCGAGAAGACTTACAATGCACCTTTCCGATACAATTTCCATACCACAGCATTTAAAAAATATTGATGCCCAACAATAGAAATATGGAAAATTCTTACCAAAAACACAACGATATTACAACATCAAAATATGTAGCAAGCAAAAACTACATATTCTCGAGGCCCTACATATTAGGAACATACAACCCAAACTTAATAGAATTAATTTTGAAACCAGTGCTAATGTACCTAAATATCTTTAGCTACTGACGCTATTTATAGAAACAAATTTGAAAAGTAAACGCTACACAATACAACAGTACAAACGATCATTCTTTCCAAGTAGTAATGTACATAGAAAAGTTACATCTCTTTTGTAATACATCCTCCCCTGATGATGGACGAAAGTTAAGCGGAAAGAACTTAGGAAATTACTAATTATGGAAGATTTATCAACCAATTCCAGCCGATTATCATAAGATAAACACGACAATTCGAAAGGATTAACAAAACTATGTAGACATATATATATATATATATATATATAATTCAATGAAGGGATTTTTATAAAACTTTTTTTCTGAACTTTTTAGCATTAAAGTAAACTTAACATTGATGGAAATTGGTTCAAAGCAAAATTTACTTTAATCTCTCAAAAATATTTGTTTTGAGACTATTCAAAATGGTGAAAAATCTGTCAGAGTACTCTTGGATTAAACAGAGTTCTTTAATCAAACTGATCGTGGCTTAGAAGGGCAAACATTGTTAAGTTAACAGATGAATGTGTTATGTGCACAGAGAAGAATGTTTCAGTAAAAAAAAAAAAAAAGGTTTACAAATAGGCGAAACGTGGGTTTGCAACAACGTTTCGGATCCGGAAAGACAGTCCATTGTGCGAAAACACACGTTATCTCCGGATAAGAAATAGTTCTGGACGCAACTGTCAGTAAAGAAATCTACTCTAATATTCTTTCAGGATATTAAAGAACCGATCACTATTTATTTGGTGCCACCTTTTCCAGTAACATTTCACCTTATTTATTGAATGACCCACTAGGAAATTTAAGGAGAGGAGCTGGCTGGCCGTAGATTAAACATTCATTCATAATAATGGATTCTTCTTTGTTAAGAAATATAAAGATTCCAAAACCATTTGATTTCCAGTCAATTCATGCTGAAAATATTAGTTCCACTAAGATGCAAAGAACCATCTTAATTGTTGACCACTCAAGAACTGCACGTACTGTAATCAACCCAAGGCCTTAGGCCAGACTAAACAAAATTCATTGAATTATAAATATCTCAACCAGGTTGTAATTTCACTTTTCCGAAGAACAACATCGTCAATCACTCTTGTAAGGAAGAAATGTATATATTATTACCTTTAATACAACACATCGTACGTACAGAATCTATATAATCACTCATATCATGGCGATCATGATTATAATTAAAAATCCTACGCGATGATTTGTTCAGTCATTAGGACAAATGATATTAAAAACATTGCCATCAGCATCACTGATGCAGCAACTCTCATTCCAGCAAACCAATTCCCCACTACCACTTACCGAGTCATTAAGACAAGCTTCTCCATCATATCAACCCTATAGCCCACGAACTGCCGCTTATTCATGAGGACTGATTCAATTATCCGACCTTAGAGAATTTGTCCCGTCAAATATTTAGTTGTTCGCTCCGTCGTTAAGTACGTTTGACAATAGACAGATTCACATTAAGGTTTGGCCTTTAGACACAAGCTTCATTCATAACAGATGGCCCAACAGAATATTTTGCAGAGTTGAGGTCATGCTAAAGCATGTTGCATTCCACAACCTGATAGGAAAAAGACATGCTGGTGCCAATACTTATCTATTCTGGTTCAGAATGTGATTTCTTTAATAGAAACATTTTCAGTATTATTACTTTATTCACTTAAAAGACGCCTTTAGAATTCTTTAAACGCGATGTTAATTTTTCTTCCTACCACTACTTCCAAAAGCTCATCATCACTTTTTCTGATATATTTTCTTCCTATTTCCTTGTTTTCTTTTTTTTTCATATTTTCCAATTCTTAATTCATTCAAACTTTCTTTTTCATTTTCTCTATTCTAAACACAAACACATGCACCTCACACACACTTAAGGGGTGTTCGTTGTGTATTAGTTATCGTTGTTCGGAATAGATACGGCGACCCGAGTTCAAATCGAGGACGAGGCTGTTTGAATTTCCCATTTGGAAAGGTATGCATTCATCTATTCAACCACCAGATCAATGTAAATGGTATATCAGACTTGGCTTTTCAACATTATTATTTTAATCTGCCTAGAAGACCGTAAACTAAATTCGAACTTGTTAAACTCAGCTTATAATTGATCACGTGTCACATCCTGATCGTACAGAGGCGTTACTATATATATATATATATATATATATATATATATATTGTCATTCAGAGATAGACTGTTTCATTGTATTACAACTCATCAATGTGGCTAGACACATGAGACGCTTTAAGCTGGGGTCGAAATCCGGTTAACATTTTGTCAGCCTGATAACATAACCCCACAGTCTTCCGCTGCCCCAACGCAAGCTAGGGAATTTAACGTATATGTATTAACTTCCTTTTGTTTTTATTTTATGCTATCGGAGACTGAAGCGCTCAATTCATTGTTTATGCGGGTGGCAACTGTTAATTCCTTCGTCAAAGTGCTCAATCCCCCGAGGGAGCATATATACTATCATTCACACATACACACACATATAAATGCATGTATATATATATTTATGGAAGTAAATAATGGAAAGTAATCCGACGGTATGGAGAAAACAGAAAAACGAAGCAATGTAAAAGCGATGAATTTATTACGAAGGGAAATCGAAGTTAAAACGTTTCTGTTTCAGGGAAGTCATCATGGAGACTCTATTACTTTAGGGAAAACACAACACAAGGAGTGACCAAATGCAAAAATTAAAGATGTGGATTATGTGATATAATCATAGAAGGAAAATCCAATACCTTCAAAGTATGGGATATAATTAAAAAAAAAAAATTCAATAGCTTCAATAACCTGAAAACAAAATTCATAGTATATAAAGATTTAAGTTACAACTCGAAAAACGTAGTCTACATAAAGGAATGTGACAAATGTAAAAAATATACATAGGATTGACACAAGCCCTCAATAGCAGAATATCACTACATAAAAGCAATATCAAAATATCAGAAATCTAAAAAATTAAATGTATCTAAACACCTGTACGAATGTTGTTACGGAGGAATTTCAAGCCCTGCCCATATATCAAACTAACGAAAACATATTACTTCAAATAAAAGAAAAAACTTCATAGATAAATTCAAGCTCGCGGTGAAAAAAACATGAACTATACACACAAACAGAAACAAGCATACGCATAACCGGCCCATTGGCCAATTGGGTAGAATGTTCCCTAATGGGCCAGGAGACCGGGTTTCAATCCCAGTTCATGTCATACCAAAACACTCAGCATTATAAGGTACGTATCAAGGGTAAAGAGGATCAATTCAAGGAATGTAATAGCGCCCTTCCTTACACCTCGGTGTAGTAGCTATTGAAAAGGGAGCCTTCGGGTTGCACACACCCAAAATCAATTGTAAAAAGTGATTGCCAGTCAAATTTAAATCACATTACTTCAAAAGAAAAAATCATAGAGATCATCAAGCCCAAACTACAGAGAGAGAGAGAGAGAGAGAGTAGGAGGAACAAATATACACACGCATACAGAGAGAGGAAAAAGCCAAAAGGTAACTGTTAGCTAAACTTAAAACAACTTTAAAAAAATAAACTCTGTAACATATCAACTATGCACACACACACAAACACACATAGAAAATACACCCCCCACGCACGTAGAAAATGTGCCACCGGCCACCCGATTGTACCATGGAATCACCACGCTCGTCAGCACATCCAGGTACAATTTTGTGTTGACTTTCAAGCCGACTTCGAAGATGTAAAGTGGCATGATGTGGCCCTCACTTGAAACCACAATAAAGACCATAACCGTAGCCATTCGATGGGTCGTCCGATGCGTTGAGCTGTGCCCTCAAGCGTTGAACCCTCCGGATTTTCATTTTGAAGGTGCTGGCAATGGTCCTATTGTCATAACTTGGATTGGTAGAGAGCAACGGTTGTACAGCGGCGCATCACCGATCTCGCTCGTTGAAAATTGTGTCACTTTCAGACATAATGGAAGGCTCCTACAGTTTCGGGATTTGTACACAAATGGCCAACTAGTAGATGGTCTGCAACAAAAAAAGAAAACCAGTTTTCATTAAATGGAAATGGAATCATGTCGTCTTTTCTAGGGCGACAATTTTATCGTTCCATCCTGTATACACACACAACGACCAAGAAAAAACACCGACATACTTTATTGCATCTTAAATATCAAACAGTAAGTGGGGAAATTAAAAATGTAGCCACCAGGGAGAACAGCAGACACACAATGAGAAAGAGAATGAGAGGAGGAAGAAGGAGAGAAATCTAACACAAAACAGTGGCCTCGATATAAAACGATACAAAATCTTAAAAAAACATTCGACCAACAAGCCTACATGAGTGATTTCAAGATTCATTGGGTGCTTCATTTATATGGCTTGTACTACATCCAAGCAAAAACCTAGTAAAACCTGGACCAATTCTTTTATATGTATATATATATATATATATTCAAGCAAGTTTTATTAAAGACCATGGAAAACTTTATCATTTTTAATTTTATTTTTTCAAGTCTTATTGTTATTTTTCTTGTGTCGGGATTTAGATGGTAAAGTAATTGTCCCATATTTTAACCGCCCAAGCGCTTTCAACCATAGTGTAGTTTTGAGTTGACAGTTAGAGTTTTTATTGTTTTAATTATTTGTAGCGTTTTAATTTTGAAGATGTCGGTGGGAACGTTCTCAGCGTTTTGTTTTAAAACGCTCGTTTGATGAAAGGTTTACTAACAGAGTTAGAGATTTTTAGTTATTAGAAATATTTAATATGTTGGTGCCTGTGTTAAATGGTATTTTATTTGTTATTTTAAAAAAATTATGCATATTGCGCTAGGATTTGTAATCGTTTTTTATTATTGTTTTTATATATAATTATTGTATTATTTCTGGGAATCTTCCTTACTTCAGAAGATGTGAGTTGGTTGGTGCTAGTTAGTTTTATAATTGGATGTTGTTTTATGGCGCTATTTTCAGAAAGGTGATAAGTGAAACGACGAGATAACGTTGTGGTTGTATAGCCAATGTAAGAATTATATTTGTTTTTCTGGAGGCACTCTCGAAATGAACATATAAATTTATAAACTACATTGCTTTGGTTTAGGTATATTTTAGCGGAATTGGAGTTATTCTTAACGATAAGGTTTGATGTTTTAAATTTAAATTGATAAGTTTTATTTGTTTTTGTTTTTGCTTTTCGATAGGTTTAATGTATCTTTTTATAATGTTAGTTATTGCTTGTTTTTCTAATTTGTAGTTAAAGTGTATTTAATTTCTGTAATATATATTGATTCTATCAATGTTGTTATTATTGGTTGTGTTATTATTTTCGTAAATGTTATAAAGACATAGTTTTATATGTTGATCAACTAGTTCATAAGGGAAATTATAATTAACAAGGTTTTCTTTTATGCTGGTAAGTTCTTTGTAAAATATTGTCTTAGATGAAGATATTTAAAATGCTATATGAATTAACTTTTTTTTTATTATTGCTATTTTATACGTTTTGTCACGTGATAGCTCACGGAGACGAAGAGGTAGGAATGATACTATCCTGCCGTGTTGCTATTAGCGCTTTCTAGCAGTCAAAAAGTGACCGTTAGGAGAGAATGTGGGTCACGGAGAATATAGACCAGATGTTCACACTTAGTGAACTCAGGTCGCCGGACATCGGAAGGGGAAAGAGAGAGAAGCCAAATGATTGGCGGGGACCCCAAACGGAAGTGGGGGTTCCCTTCCCCTCAGCGGAAGTAAAGGAGTAAAAAGGTAGTTTTTGAGCAAGGCCCGTGGCAGACGGAGCATAGCCATTTTACTCCGGGCTAAAGACAAAAGATTAGCTGAGACACGAAGGACCCCAAGTCCTTCAAGCCAGTATTAAAAACAGTACAAAGTCTATGAGCCCGTGAAAGAAGAAAATTCTCCAGTGGAACCCCGTCAAAAAAATAAGATAAGTAACTTTGGGACATTTTTCCTTTATACTCAAATTTCGTTTACCACTCTCTCTCTCTCAATTTGAAGAAGGATAAAAGCCAAGAAAAGACATTCATATTCATGGACAATCCAATTATATGTTTTGACACTCCGAACGTATATATATATAACCGTAGTAAAGAACCTATGTATTTTCATTTTACCATGTGGTCTATGTTGTTACTTCATGCTTTCTTTCCAGCTTCTATTCGCCTTATGTTATCTTGCTTAGAACTGTCCTATTAATTCCTAAAGTATCACACGGGAAACCGGAGTTTTCGACTACAACAATATTAATATTATTACGACTAAGACCTATAGGCCCGTAAACTTCTATTATCTAAGGGAAAGAAGTTTAGCGGCCTGGTGGGTGTGTGATAGTGTGAAATTTGGAACCCCTTTGCCAGCGGTGGTCAGTCTGGCCCTAAATTATTCCCTCATGTAATATGCCAGTTCTTATATGACTGAGAGAAGAACTCTGAACAGGACTTATTTCTGTAGGGGATCAAGTGCCAACCTGCCCCGTCTTCACACGTGCGAAAATAAAGTCCCGTTTTGGGATTTTAGTCAATTTCGCGTCACAGTTTGCAAACCTCCACTGTGGTAGTTAAGTAGGGTGGAATTGACAATGGTAGGCTTTTTATATGTAGATGTAGTGAATTTCGTATTATTTGTGGAGTCGGTAAGTACATTAAGGAGAGGGAATTTTTATTGAGGCTGAATTCGGTAGTAAAGTTTAGTGAGAAGTTTTTTTTAGTGAGTTTGTTTAAGTTTGTAAATTTTGTCATAAGAGTTTATTGCGATGAAAATATCGTCTACATAGCGAACGTATAAATAAGTTTAGTTATTATTGTTTTAAATATTTTGTTTTCGATGTGGGACATGTAGAATTCGGAGATCGTAAGACCAAGGAGCAATCCCATCGAAATACTATCAATTTGTATATATGTTACCGGAAGGGTCATAGATTGGGACTTTTGTGGTATAGGTAAGGTGGAGATTTTCGAGGAATTTTGGTTGTAAGGGGGGAAATTTGGGGGTGACTATAGACGTTTTTTTTATTATTATTTTCATGGCTTCACGAACTCGAACGTTAGTAAAGAGATGTTCGACATCGATTGATGCCGTTATGCATTTGTCGTGGTGGGATAGAGTTTAGAATCTGTAGGAATTCATGTGTTGATTGGATATTTTATTTATTTGGGATTTATGATACTATCATATTGTTGAGGATTTTTGATATGTGGTACACGGGAGTAGGAATCTGTGAAATAATTGGTCTAACTGGATTACCTTGCTTATGGATTTTTATTTTACTATATATGTATCCGGGATTGTAATCTTAGGTTATTTTAGTTAGTTTAATGGATTCAATATCTGCATTTTGGCTGTGATGATTTTGTTAATAGTTTTTCTGTGTGGTTTTTGGTGAGTTTTTTAAAATGTTGTTTTGTCGTTGAGGATATTTTAACTTCTTTTTTGTAGCTAGTTTTATTTGATATAATGTCTTGTAAGTGCAATATTCATCTTGTCACCCGTACGGATGGTAGTGTTCGGGTTGTTAAACAAGAAATATAACAAGGAGACTTGAAAAAATAAAATAATAAACAGTGTTCCATCGTCTTTAACAAAACTTGCTGGAATAATAAATATACACACTTCAAAATATATTTAAATTGGAATCACCACGACTAGAAAATCCGACAAACACTTACGTACGGAACAGCTGTTTCGACCTTTTTGGTCTCAACAGCAGTGCATAACGTGATCTCCGTCACTGGAGATCGAACCAACAACCACAGTATGCAGAGCCTGAAACTCTACACCGGGGGCCACCGGCCCAAGCCACACATCCTCTTTTGTAGCTTCATTTTATTTTCGTATCATTAAATCTTGATTAAATAAATTTCGCTGAGAGTGTTTAAAATAATCTTACACGAAGAAAAAATAACAAATATATTTTGTTTCAAATTTACAGCAAAATTTTAACTAAATAATTTTTTCTTATTGTTTTATCATATGACAAAAATTAAATAATACGACATTGATCCTAAAAGATTATGGCCCAGTTGGTTGGGGCTGTAGAATACACCAGTTGCTACTCTGCAGAGGGGTTAGACCCCACCCCAACAAGTGTCCTAGATATGACACTAAACAATCTGATGGTGAGGTTCCAGTGATACTGGGGTTTTGGGGAATGTGGAGTATCCCTTCATTGCCATTGCTCCCATGTCCACACTGGCACGGCGTGGTAGAACCTGATAGGGCCCTATCTATGAGTAAATAGAACTAATGGCATACTTATGCTCAATTGAATTGTTTGACTAAACTAAATAGTTTGAAATAGAAATGTTTTTGACTATTAAACCGAACTAAAAATTGAATTTTGTGCTCATGCTAAACTGAATTATTTGAAATGGAACTGTTTTTTTTACATTGAAACATTACTTACACTAAACTGAATTGTTTAATATAGAACTGTTTTGACATTTAACTGTGTGTAAACAAAATCTGTGCTCATACTAAACTGAATTATCTGAATTAGTTATGTTTGACTAAACTGAATTGCTTGAAATAGAAATACTTTTGACAATTAAACTGTGTACTCATGCTAAAGTGAATGGTTTGAAATAGAACTGATTATTTGCCTAAAAATGGATTTGGCATTAAATAACCTACAAAGGTTGATATGCCATCCTATTTACCAACACCTCCGCTCGGGCAGGATATGACACAAGGTCAATTTTTTAGGCGGAGTTTAACAGGTTTCAATTCAGAGTTTTCCTTCTCCTAGACTAGTTGCCTAACCAAGGCTGAAGAACCTAGTCTGTCCTACTATTTACCCATAGCTGGAGGGATGATAATTAGATTCATACCTTTCGCAAGGGTATTAGTGCTATGTGAAATGCAATCAGTCTCGTCCAGGATTTGAACTCGTGCGCCGTGTTCATTTCCTACGACGATAACAATTACACCACGGGCACCTCCAAAAGGTTGATATCCCATAAAACCCAAACAACCCAACATCCTAAAAGATTAGAGTCCCATCAAACTTATAAGGTTATTTTTTTAAAAACCTTCTGTCACATCCTGACCGTGTATGCCTGCTTGTATGTTATTGCTTGTGTATTTGTGTATGTGTCAGTATGCGTATGAATGTTTGAACTTTTATCTCGGAGAGAAAATTATAAATAAAACAATTTTTTTGATGTACGTTTTTACATAATCTGAATCTCCGATATATATTATTCGCACAATCTACATACTATTTTTATTGTACTCTTTTCGAATTTTTCATACCAGCATTAGCTGATGGGCTTTTACTGGAGGGACAGCATGTTTCCTTAGGTTTCCAGAACTGTTCTCAGTATTCTGACCAGTCCTAACAATGCAATGGCTGGGATAGTCTCTACTCGCCATTCCATTTTCAAACCTTTCAGCCACCTTTCCAAGCCCTCAGGGACCTTCCAAGTGCACTAATTACAATCAGTATCACTGTTGCTTTCAATTTAATAACTTTTTAGTTTTCCGGCAAGGTTCAATAACTTTTCATTTTCTTTGATTTTCACTGTGTGGTCCACCGAGACGGCAAAGTTCACTATTTGGAGGGATCATTTTCTTTTTTTCTTCTTCTTAATTATTACTCGGTATGGTCGTCTGGCTTCGATTTGGTGATCTGTTTGTATCTCAAAATTATCCTCATTATTCTAACGAGAGTTTTCTCACCAGCTAGAGTTGATGGTTTTTCACTGAAGTTTAATAACAATTTTCCTCAAGTATCCTAGACTCTTCTTAGTATTCTGTCCGATCTCAACAATGCTTTTATTTGAATAGTCTCCACTCATCCTCTTATTTCCATGTCCTCCAGTCCTCGAACCTAGTGCGCTGATTACAATTAGTATCACCGTCACTTTCATATGCCATAGTTTTTTAAGTTCTCTAGCAAGATCTAGGTATTTATATCTCTTTTCGCTTTCTTTCAGTTTTACCCTGTGGTCAGCCGTAACAGTAAAGTCCACTATTCGGCAAGTTCTCTTTTTTCGTTGACTGTCTTTTGGTCTGGTCATCTAGCCAAGATCAGATGAACTGTTTGAATCTCAAAATCACAGAGGATTTTGTGCGTCTCATTTTCTAGGAAGGATTCCGGGTTGTGCATATACGATTTGTTCGTATTATTATTTTACTCTTGTGAAAGTTTTTCACACCAGAGTTAGCCGATGATCTTCCGGTAACACTATGTAGGTGGCCCGCCAAGCAGACGATTCCTTTGTCTGTTTTGGCGCGAAAGCAGACAAAGGGTTTTTGGACTTGAATTCTCGGCGGGTCCGGAAGTGGTAACGGGACGCGAGAAGAGAGTTGGTTGGAAAAGGAGCTCGAAGCAGTTGGCGTGGAACCATGGACAGGGCCAGTCGACTCCGGACACCGGAGCAGTGAGACCAGTCGGAGGAGATGGGGTCCAGCGACAGTGAAGAAGATCGAGACAAGATGAGTCGGCATTCCTGTTGCTTTGTGGAAGTTTCGCTAGTAATCCATGCTAGCGTTAGTCTATATCGGAAATGCAGTGTTACATTGTCTTGCACTTGAGTTAACCCCAAGTGTTTGTTCGTTTTTCTCCTGTTCCCTCGATTGTATTTGATGTAGTGGCAAGAAATGTGCGTTACCCCTATCGGAACCACTAGTTGATCACCGACCGTAAAGAAGTGAAATGGTTAGAAGAGTTGATGTAACGTGTGGGGGCCGACGAGGGGTATCGTAACATTCCATTGCAGTCTGAGTGATTGCAAATCTCCAGGATTCTTATTATTATTCTGGCTAATCTCAAAAATGCTGTAGATTGAATGTTCTCCCCTCGTTCTCTTATTTCCAAGTCCTCTTGTCCTTGTTCCACACTTTGGTGACTATACCAAGTGCGCCAATTACAATTGGCATCACCGTCACTTTCATGCTGTATAGTTTTTTAGTTCTCTAGTAAAGTGTAGTAACTTATTTCCCTTTTTGCTTTCCTCCAGTTTTACCCTGTAGTCAGCCGAAACGGCAAAGTCCACTACTCTTTTTATTTTTGACTATCACACGGTCTGGTCGTCTGGCCGAGATTAGATGGTCCGTTTGTATCTAAAAATTTCGAAGTATTATGTTCATGTCATTCTCTAGGATGGATTCCGAGTTGTGCATATCTCCCCGTACACATCACACATTCTTCTGTAAATTTCACATGGTTTGCACTTCTTAACTACCAACAATTTGATTACAGACCTCTGTTCAAGCCAGGAACACTCCATTTATTTTACCACCATTTCATAAAGCCTCTAGACAAATACTTTAGCGAGATTTGTATATTTGCCATCAGCAAATAAACATTTCAGAATTTACATTGGCGGGAAAAAATTCTGAAATAAATATTTGCTTTAAAAAACGAAACCCACCTTATTTAATGCCCTCGTAGTAATTCCTTTATTTATTGTTAAATCTGAAGAATTACGTTAGAATTTAAGTTAAAATGTTGGTTAATTTACTGTAGAAACCTACGTCTTGTTACTTTATTAGGATTCCGACCGATAACAAAAGAAAAGCCGGATGTGGGCGAAATGGGGAGAAAACTCTTCACCCCTCCTCAACCCCCTTTTACCGTTCCCTCTTGTGTCCATTCTGGCTGTATTAATTATATCTGTTGTATCTGAAGACGTCCTGTGTAATTTGGTGATATTGATTCATATCAATACCCATACATGAGGGAAATAAATTTGTCATCCTAATGTGACCGGGTTTTTTTCTTAAAGGTATATATATATATATATATATTTATATATATTTTGTAGGGTTTCTTTGGGGTTTGTCCACGCAGTTATTTGATATCAAGTATTTCTATCTAATACAAATAATTTCCTCACGAGTGCATGGTTTTAAATATTCCTATCTAATATCAATAATCTGTTGGTCATTTGCACTGTTTAAAACCCCGTTAAACATTTAAGACAAAATATGTAATTATAATCTGTCCCCTGGAAATGGTTTGCCATATCTAGAGCAGGAGAAATTCTTTTTTCCTTTGAGGATATACACCATTTCAAATATCCTGTCAGAAATCGGATATGCGTCGGGTCTTCAAGCTACAACTACGTTAATAGACGCAGACATTTTAACATCCACGAACAAACAAACAGAAATGTGATTACATATATCATCATCATCAGGTCACCCCATCAGCACGAATATCTCTGAACCTCTCCCGCCACACCTCTCTATCACCCATCGCTTGCGGCAGGTCTTCAAAGCTACATCCTGTATCGGTACAGAGCTGTTGTATATAAGTTTTAGCTCGTCGTCCTGCCTTTGCTCGTGCGTGTGAAAGGGTCCACATATGAGGAGTACGTCACATATGAGCTCGTCTCTACATCTCCTGCAGTGTCCTGCATGTCTGGTTCGTATAACTTGGATGTATGTGATGGGTGGTAAGTGGCCTACAGCTGCTGCTTTGTGGGGCACTGTCTCCAGGACTTGTTTAATATTGCTCGCAGCATTCTTGTGTAGTTGCAGTCTAGCTTTTTCTCCATGCGTTTAGTTAGCGTCTATGTATTGCATCCATACAACAGTATCGACACGATGGAAAAAACTGCGTTTTATTTTATCGGTTAGGTCTGACTTCCATATGACCGAAAGAATATCGATGGCTCTCCATGTCTTTAATAGTCGCGTGTTGATGTCTGTCTGGGTTGATGACACACTGCTTCCTTGGTAGGTGAACCTGTCCACTAGTTTCAGATGATTGCCGTTTAGTTTGGTGATGTCGCCTACGTGATTAAAGCACATATATTCCGTCTTGTGTGCATTGACATGGAGGCCTATGCCTGCTGATGCTCGTTCCAGACTATGTAGCAGGGTTTCGGCATGTGCGCCTGCATTTGCCAAAAGCGCTATGTCATCGGCGAAGTCCGCGTTTTCCATCTATAAGAGTAGCTTTTGTAGTAGTTAACGACCGTGGTCGAGGGCGACCCGAAGGATCCCTTTTCAATTGCTACTACAGGTACAGAGGTGTCGGGAAGGGCGCTACTCCTTTCCCTAGATTGCTCCATTTTACCCTTGATACACACCTTGTAATGCTGAGTGTTAAGCAAGTAGGTATCAAGTACCATTTTCAGTCTTTGGTATGACGCGACCTGAGATTGAAATCCGGTCTCCCGGATCATTGACGAACACTCAACAACTAGGCCAATGGCCAACACCCAAACTACATTTACTATATAAGTAAAGTAAAGTTGGCGACTGTAGTCGAGGGCGACCAGAAGGCCCCCTTTTCAATAGCTACTAGAGTGAGGTGTAAGGGAGGGCGCTACTCCTTTCCCTGGATTGCTCCACTTTACCCTCGACACGTACCTTATATTGCTGGGTGTTAAGCAAGGAGGTATCAAATACCTTTTTTTTTTAAGTCTTTAGTCTGACGCGACCTGGGATTGAACCCAGGTCTCCCGGACCATTAGCGAACACTCTACCGACTAGATTCTTAGCAATATAAGGTACGTATCAACGGTAAATTACGTTTAATCCTTAACTTCTGTATTTTGGGCGCCTCGGGTAATTTAATGGTTAGCAAGCTTAATTAGCAAACCTGCAAGCGTGAGTTTGAGTCTCATTGGGTGCCCAATTTATTTGGCCTTTTACCACGTCAAAGAAGAAAGTTTTTATAATAATTCTTGCTTGGTTTGGTTGGTCTATTTGTTTAATGGCATATCACCACTCTTTGTGAGAAATTTAATGTTAAAGCCATCCTTGTAGAATAGAAAGTGGTTGTATTTAACTAATAACCGAGGGAATAAGGGAAGTTACACCTTTCACAAAAGCATTAGTTCAAACGTGAATGTAAAATGAATGATTTTTCATTTACTATATACTCATCATCATCATGTCGTGCCGCCAGCGTGGATATCCCTGACCCACTCTCACCACATCTCCCTATCGTTCTTCGCCTCCGGCAGGTCTTCAGGGCTACATCCCGTATCCTCACATAGCTGCTGTTCGAGCCGGTCGTCTTGCTTTTGCCTGGCCATATGTGGGGGTCCATAGAAGTACATCACTTATGAGCTCGTCCCTATTTCTCCAGCAGTGTCCTGCATATCTGGTTCGTCTAACTTGGATAGTTTTCGTGATTAGAGGCCGGTGGCCGTATAGTTGGTGCCTTGTGGGGTCTTGCCTCCAGGACTTGTTCAATATTACTCGCAACTTTCTTGTGTAATTGCCGTCTAGCTTCTTCTCCAGCCGTTTAGTTAGCGTCCAGGTTGTGCATCCATACAGCAGTATCGATACGACCGCTGCCTGGAAGAAACTGCGTTTCATTTTATTGGTCAGGTCTGATTTCTATGTGATCGATAGCCTGCACACAAAACTGAATATATCTGCTATAATCAAACAGGCGACATTTCCACACTAGAGGCATACGTGCCCAGACCTAGATTTAGGTCCGTGAGACGGCTTGACTCATTAGATCCACATTGCACTTAGTGGGTCAATGACTAGCAGGGTTCGTGTGTCGGCTCGTTCCCGACCTTCCCCTCCTCTTTATCCCCACTTTAATCGGCCTTCGGGCTTTTGACCTTGTGTCAAGTCGTGTCTGGTGGGAGGCAGCGACAAATAAACGACATTTCCACTGTAGACGGAACCTCTCTGAAACTGGTTGACAAATTCACATACCAAGGAAGCAGTGTTTCATCAACCGAAAAAGACATCGACACATGGCTAACGAAGACATGGATAACCTTTGAAAATATACACATGTATAAGTAAAATTGTGCGACCGTTGTCGAAGCCAACCCTAAACCATCTTCTTTATTAGCCCCTACACTGAGTTGTAGGGGAGGGTGCAACTACTTTCCCTGGATTGCTCTATTTTACCCTTGATCAGTACTTCATAATGCTGAGTATTAAGCGAGTCGGTATCAAATACTATTTTTAGAGTTTTGGGTATGATAACCTGGGATTGAACACTAGTCTCCCGAGCCATTGGTAAACTCGACTTAATTTTTTATATACTTTATATTACTTGATTTATTACGTACACACACACACACACTCACACACACACACACACACACACACACACATATATATATATATATATATATATATATATATATATATATATATATATATATATATATATTATAATTTATTTATTTTAAAGGACGTGACTTCATTTTTACGAATCAATCTGATGATGTATTTCTGTTTTCATTTGCCTCGGATTTAAAAATTGTGTTTCTGCGCATG